>JAEUYN010001706.1:0-37679 GCA_018257835.1 Euura lappo
ATGGAAGCTGCGGATGACGGGGTATCGTGGGGTGGTACTAAAGAGGAGCGAAATCGAGGATGATACTAAAAGCAAGGAAGCTGAACCGAAAAGTAGCATCTGGGAACAGAACAGAACAGAATAGTAAAATACCAAGTGCAGAATGCTAGTATGGAGAAACGTCCAAAAATTGAACAAATGCGAAAAAAGGCAAGACCGGTAAGAATGCAAGAATGAGACAAACGTAAGTTACAAGACAGAGGGGATTTTATCATCATTAGGTAGGAATTAGGTAGCTAGAATAGAGATTTTATTTATGTGTAGTCGAGTTGATTAGCTTGAATAGGTCACTTCCATTTAGTTCAGTCAGTTCAATATTATTATTTTATAAGTTTGACAGCATAATCTGCTCGTATGCAGCAAAGGCACGTGCAATACTTATGAGTATTACAAATGTCGCATCCAAACTCTCTAAATCTTTTGAAGTGAAAACAGCGCAACCCCAAACAATGGAGTGACTTGTTCACTCTCTGAAGAGTGCAATCTTCCACTCCAAGCGATTTGAGTAAGCAAAAGGAAGACATTCACCGAGCATGCCACTCGATTGGATTGAATAATCACTCTATTGCATTTGCGCTGTTTTCAGTGGGGCAGTAGTGAATGTTTCATCCAATAGAGTGAATTTTCACTTCAAGAAATTTAGAGAGAATGCTGGATGCAGGTGTCACATGGATCAACTTCTCGGTATTGGTAATCATTCGATGACGATGGTGGTTATAAATGTCGCATTTGTTGATTCTTTACCAAAGATGTACCTGAAAAGATGACTCAACTATTCGCGTTTATAAAATAATTGATGTATGTGAATGAAAATGAAAAAAAAAAAATTAAAAATAGGAATATTTCTGAAAATCTAAAATATCGGATCTGCCAATTGCCCGGTTGGGTGCTTTTTTTACAATTAGCTTTAGTAAAGCATGCCTCAGAATCCGCAGCACACCTATAGCCTCTGAGTTGTGTAGAAGTAATGAAACTCGTGAGTTTAAAAACACAGGTCCACCTTTCATTTGGTAAACAATTTCTGAAATGCTTTCTGTAATGACTTAGAGTAAGATTCACATTACATTACAAATGGATCTGGATTCCATAATCGCATGTGACTTGACACACTTCTCAATGCCATACGGAGGAAATCGATGTAGGATACGCAGCAACTACGATACACCTTCCGGGATTGTCCGGGCACATCCAAGTGCCGACCGTAACAGAGTCTTCGGAACAAAAAAAACGGCCCTTATAAGAGCCAAAACAATCGGCTCTTTTCAGAGCCACCAATATTTACGCAAAAAACGTAACGCTTACAATATGCACGAAACATAATGACTATCTTTAACACTAAAATGTCTATTTAACCCTACTGTTTTAGACCGAAATGCATGATGAAGTGTTATTTGACGATATAGAAAATTGCGCAAAGAATATAATGCCTTTTGCGATATCTAGTTCGCTGATTATCAGAAATACCATGTTTGTGTCTTAAAAATTTATTAATCAATAAATCAATGATAATCGGGGGTCGGGGATGGATAACGAAGTCTTCCGCGACACTTATGAGGCTGATTATTTTTTTGCTAGCTTCTGGGGTGCCGAGAAATATTGAAGAATTTTTCCAGGGTGGTAAAATTCCTTGTTTGGATGTTAGAAATTTTTTAATCAATAAATCAATGATAATCGGGGGTCGGGGGTGGATAACGAAGTCTTCCGCGACACTTATGAGGCTGATTATTTTTTTGCTAGCTTCTGGGGTGCCGAGAAATATTTAAGAATTTTTCCAGGGTGGTAAAATTCCTTATTTGGATGTTAGAAATTTTTTAATCAATAAATCAATGATAATCGGGGGTCGGGGGTGGATAACGAAGCCTTCCGCGACACTTATTTCGCTGATTATTTTTCTGATAGCTTCCGGGCTGCCAAGAAACATTTGAGAATTTTTCCAGAGTGGTAAAATTCCTCGTTTGGATGTTAGAAATTTTTTAATGAATTAATCAATGATAATCGGGGGTCGGGGGTGGATAACGAAGCCTTCCGCGACACTTATTTCGCTGATTATTTTTTTGATAGCTTCTGAGGTGCCGAGAAACATTTGAGAATTTTTCCAGGGTGGTAAAATTCCTCGTTTGGATGTTAGAAATTTTTTAATGAATTAATCAATGATAATCGGGGGTCGGGGGTGGATAACGAAGCCTTCCGCGACACTTATTTCGCTGATTATTTTTCTGATAGCTTCCGGGCTGCCAAGAAACATTTGAGAATTTTTCCAGAGTGGTAAAATTCCTCGTTTGGATGTTAAAAATTTTTTAATGAATTAATCAATGATAATCGGGGGTCGGGGGTGGATAACGAAGCCTTCCGCGACACTTATTTCGCTGATTATTTTTTTGATAGCTTCTGAGGTGCCGAGAAACATTTGAGAATTCTTCCAGGGTGGTAAAATTTCTCGTTTGGATGTTAAAAATTTTGTAATGAATTAATCAATGATAATCGGGGGTCGGGGGTGGATAACGAAGCCTTCCGCGACACTTATTTCGCTGATTATTTTTCTGATAGCTTCCGGGCTGCCAAGAAACATTTGAGAATTTTTCCAGAGTGGTAAAATTCCTCGTTTGGATGTTAGAAATATTTTAATGAATTAATCAATGATAATCGGGGGTCGGGGGTGGATAACGAAGCCTTCCGCGACACTTATTTCGCTGATTATTTTTCTGATAGCTTCCGGGCTGCCAAGAAACATTTGAGAATTTTTCCAGAGTGGTAAAATTCCTCGTTTGGATGTTAGAAATTTTTTAATGAATTAATCAATGATAATCAGGGGTCGGGGGTGGATAACGAAGTCTTCCGCGACACTTATTTCGCTGATTATTTTTCTGATAGCTTCCGGGCTGCCAAGAAACATTTGAGAATTTTTCCAGAGTGGTAAAATTCCTCGTTTGGATGTTAGAAATTTTTTAATGAATAAATCAATGATAATCGGGGGTCGGGGGTGGATAACGAAGCCTTCCGCGACACTTATTTCGCTGATTATTTTTTTGATAGCTTCTGAGGTGCCGAGAAACATTTGAGAATTTTTCCAGGGTGGTAAAATTTCTCGTTTGGATGTTAAAATTTTTTTAATGAATTAATCAATGATAATCGGGGGTCGGGGGTGGATAACGAAGCCTTCCGCGACACTTATTTCGCTGATTATTTTTCTGATAGCTTCCGGGCTGCCAAGAAACATTTGATAATTTTTCCAGAGTGGTAAAATTCCTCGTTTGGATGTTAGAAATATTTTAATGAATTAATCAATGATAATCGGGGGTCGGGGGTTGATAACGAAGCCTTCCACGACACTTATTTCGCTGATTATTTTTCTGATAGCTTCCGGGCTGCCAAGAAACATTTGAGAATTTTTCCAGAGTGGTAAAATTCCTCGTTTGGATGTTAGAAATTTTTTAATGAATTAATCAATGATAATCAGGGGTCGGGGGTGGATAACGAAGCCTTCCGCGACACTTATTTATGATTATTTCTGATAACTTCAGGCTGCCAAAGCATTTGAGAATTTTCGAGTGGTAAAATTCCTCGTTTGGATGTTAGAAATTTTTTAATGATTTAATCAATGATAATCGGGGGTCGGGGGTGGATAACGAAGCCTTCCGCGACACTTATTTCGCTGATTATTTTTTTGATAGCTTCCGGGCTGCCAAGAAACATTTGAGAATTTTTCCAGAGTGGTAAAATTCCTCGTTTGGATGTTAGAAATTTTTTAATGAATTAATCAATGATAATCGGGGGTCGGGGGTGGATAACGAAGCCTTCCGCGACACTTATTTCGCTGATTATTTTTTTGATAGCTTCTGAGGTGCCGAGAAACATTTGCGAATTTTTCCAGGGTGGTGAAATTCCTCGTTTGGATGTTAGAAATTTTTTAATGATTTAATCAATGATAATCGGGGGTCGGGGGTGGATAACGAAGCCTTCCACGACACTTATTACGCTGATTATTTTTTTGATAGCTTCCGGGCTGCCGAGAAACATTTAAGAATTTTTTCAGGGTGGTAAAATTCCTAATTTGGATGTTAGAAATTTTTTAATGAATAAATCTATGATAATCGGGGGTCGGGGGTGGATAACGAAGCCTTCCGCGACACTTATTTCGCTGATTATTATTCTGATAGCTTCCGGGCTGCCAAGAAACATTTGAGAATTTTTCCAGAGTGGTAAAATTCCTCGTTTGGATGTTAGAAATTTTTTAATGAATTAATCAATGATAATCGGGGGTCGGGGGTGGATAACGAAGCCTTCCGCGACACTTATTTCGCTGATTATTTTTTTGATAGCTTCCGGGCTGCCAAGAAACATTTGAGAATTTTTCCAGGGTGGTAAAATTCCTCGTTTGGATGTTAGAAATTTTTTAATGAATAAATCTATGATAATCGGGGGTCGGGGGTGGATACCAATGTCCTACGTCAGTTAATTTTATTTAAATATTTTTCAACTATTTACTGGAGTGTCACAAAATGCCTGTGTGCTGGTCTGACGTTATTAACGTTCCTATTCCGGTCTCCAATAATTTTCTAGTGGGATTTTCAACTAACGGCCGGATGAAGCGGCGGCGCGAGAGTGCGGCATTAACCTGTCTGGGCCTCCGATACTTGCTCGGGCGGCATTAAGGAGCATACTGGACTCAGTATTTCCGTATTTAAAAAATGATGAAGCCCGATATGAACGAGTTGTTTAATGGTTCATAGACGATTTAGCAATCAAATTGGTAGCTGCATGAACGTGTATCTCACCAAAATCGAGTAAAATAAGCCTTTTTTGTGTTGCGAAGCGTGAGACCGTCACTTGTTTTCACTCATATCACCGACTACGTATCTCAAAGGTGGAAACGGGCTATGTAGCGAACTCATAAATATAATTCCACTCACATATATCGCAAAACTTGTTCATTTCACTCAACGATGAAGCCTGAGAATTGTTTCCAGAAAAAGACTGAAATTCTCGGTATAAAGCATCCATGTTGGATCGTTTCGCGTTGCGAGTCGGGCCGAGCAGCGCTTGCCAACCTTCGTCTCGCGGTCCTGCGTTTCACGAACCGCCGTTCCTTGTTCAGCGCTATGACAGCTGAGCGGGAATTCAAACGGAAATAATTCGGAATAATAGTTATAACTAATAGTTATAACAAATGTAAGGTATGTATAAGTTGTAAAAATTTGTAAATTAGTCTAATTGTAAGTAGTAATGTATTCGATGAAGTTATGGAGACGGAAACCATGTAACCCCGAGGGGAACAATAAATAAACATACATAAACATACATAAACATACATAATAATTATAATAATGCATTGTTATTATTATCATTATTATCATTATCATTATTATTATTATTATTATTATTATTATTATTATCATTATAATTACAATTTCCGAAATAATAATCATAACAATTATTATAATAATTATTATTATTATTATCATTGAAAAAAATTTACTCGAAAGTGGTGGGAATGAAAATGAAAACGTATGCGCCATTTTTATTTTTTTTTTGTACTAACACTGAAATCCTGTGAAACGCACAGAATAATCAAAATTCCGATTCTTTTGAGAGATTTTCAAGTTTCAGCATAAAAAAAACTAGATAAGGCAGAGGTGTAAAGTCGTATACGCCCTTTATTTATTATTTTTTTTTTTTGTTATCTTGAAAATGTTGTGAAAATCGGAATTTCAATTCTTCTATGCGTTGCACAGGACAAGAGTATTTGTGAAAAAAATGGCGTACTACGACTATACGACTATACGACTTTATACCGTTGCCCTGTCAATGTTTTTTTTTTTTTTTTTGAATTTTGAATTTTGAAAATTTCACATAAAGAACTCTGAAATCAGACTTTTTTATGCGTTTCACAGGATTTTAGAGTTTTTGTAGAAAAAGAAAAAAAATGGCGCATAGTTTTCATTTCCATTTACAAATTTCACCACTTTCGAGTAAATTTTTTGCAATGATAATAATAATAATTATCATATTGTTATTATCATAATAATAATAATTATCATATTGTTATTATCATAATAATAATAATTATTATCATAATATTATGATAATAATTGTTATTATTATTATTATTATTATTATTATTATTATTGTCATCATCATCATTATCGTCGTCATCATCATCATCATCATCATCATCATCATCATCATCATCATCATCATCATCATCATCATCATCATCATCATCATCATTATTATTACGGAAAAAATTGAAATTCCGATTTTCACAACATTTTCAAGATAAAAAAAATCGAATAATAAATGGCGTTTTATTTTTATTACGACTCTATACCTCTGCCTTGTCTAGTTTTTTTATGCTGAAACTTGAAAATCTCTCAAAAGAATCGGAATTTTGATTATTCTGTGCGTTTCATAGGATTTCAGTGTTGGTGGAAAAAAAATGGCGCATACGTTTTCATTTTCATTCACAAATTTCACCACTTTCGAGTAAATTTTTTACAATGATAATAATAATAATTATCATATTGTTGTTATCATAATAATAATAATTATCATAATATTATGATAATAATTGTTATTATTATTATTATTATTATCGTCATCATCATCATCATCATCATCATCAGCATTATTATTACGGAAAAAATTGAAATTCCGATTTTCACAACATTTTCAAGATAAAAAAAAAAAAATAAAAATAAAGGGCGTATACGACTTTACACCTCTGCCTTATCTAGTTTTTTTTATGCTGAAACTTGAAAATCTCTCAAAAGAATCGGAATTTTGATTATTCTGTGCGTTTCACAGGATTTCAGTGTTAGTAAAAAAAAAAAAAAATGGCGCATACGTTTTCATTTTCATTCACACCACTTTCGAGTAAATTTTTTTCAATGATAATAATAATAATTATTATTATAATAATTGTTATGAGTATTATTTCGGAAATTGTAATTATAATGATAATAATAATAATAATAATAATAATAATAATAATAATAATAATAATAATAATAATAATAATAATAATAATAATAATAATAATAATAATAACAACGATGTATTATTATAATTATTAATAATAACAATGTATTATTATAATTATTATGTATGTTTATGTATGTTTATGTATGTTTATGTATGTTTATTTAATGTTCCCCTCGGGGTTACATGGTTTCCGTCTCCATAACTTCATCGAATACATTACTACTTACAATTAGACTAATTTACAAATTTTTACGACTTATACATACCTTACATTTGTTATAACTATTATTATTCCGAATTATTTCCGTTTGAATTCCCGCTCAGCTGTCATAGCGCTGAACAAGGAACGGCGGTTCGTGAAACGCAGGACCGCGAGACGAAGGTTGGCAAGCGCTGCTCGGGCCGACTCGCAACGCGAAACGATCCAACATGGATGCTTTATACCGAGAATTTCAGTCTTTTTCTGGAAACAATTCTCAGGCTTCATCGTTGAGTGAAATGAACAAGTTTTGCGATATATGTGAGTGGAATTATATTTATGAGTTCGCTACATAGCCCGTTTCCACCTTTGAGATACGTAGTCGGTGATATGAGTGAAAACAAGTGACGGTCTCACGCTTCGCAACACAAAAAAGGCTTATTTTACTCGATTTTGGTGAGATACACGTTCATGCAGCTACCAATTTGATTACAAATCGTCTAAGGAACCCATTAAACACCCCCCCGTTCATATCGGGCTTCATCATTTTTTAAATACGGAAATACTGAGTCCAGCATGCCCTTAAGGCTAACGTTAGGAACTTCAGCTTCATGAGAGGTTAGGATGCCCCCCGGTGAGCCGCATAGCAAACGTTTCGCGGTATCAGTGATCATCGCCTCTCCATTCATAAGTCATCGAAATGTGGATGAACCGATAACAGGTACGACAGTAATCAATTATTCAACAAACTATTTATTTATCGCTGTGGCTATTCGCACGGTTGCGTGACTGGATACGAGTCACTCCAGAGAGTCACTCCAGATTCACTCCAGAAAAAACTCGCTCGCGGAAAATTTTGCGTGACTGGATTAGAGTCACGCAAAATTCACGCAAGAGACACTCCAGGGGAAAAAACTTTTTCGGAAAATTTGCGTGACTGGATAAGAGTCACGCAGGGTTCACTCCAAAATCTGTTATTCCGATGTAGTTGACTCTGGAAATTGGAGTGACCGTTGCGCGAATGTATTAGGTTATAATCCGCACAAAACTTGCTTCCATCTCTCTCGTTCGTGCCGCCCGATGCCGCTGTACATGAGTACACGCACAATGGCGTATGATAGAGACAAGTTCACGGGATCGTCTATGATATATCTCGAAATATCGATAGTCGAATACCCTCTGCCTTTACTTCCGAGTATGTCTGCAGGATGAGTAGTAGAGTTGCGCGCGCCTCCAGCTCCGGCGCAATAAATTCAAATGCGAGATTTGGAGACTAGAAACTTTTACCATCTTTGAATTTGTTTTCATTATTCAAGGAATTACCTAAATTACCCATGTATAAGTGTACTTTTACTTTCTCAATTTTGATTCGAATTCTTTTACCCGAAATATAATTTCATGCATCACCTCGTAATTGAAATGACTTTGTATGTTTTCCATTTCACCCCCACGTTCCCCCTCTATCAGTAGGTAGTACGCCCCGAGATAAAATACCAGATTCAATCTCGCGAAGGGTCCATTTTCAGTATACGAGTACGCCTTGACCAGGAGTGTGACAGGTGCAAGTAGTAAAATGCAATTCTCAACAGTATGAAAATCTGCGGAGCGATCCGCCTCGTAAGCGTGGAGACGCTCGGTCGATCCTCGCTCGGGGTAGGTTTTTTTGTCTTCTTGTTTATCGTGATTATTTTTAGCTCTTTTTGGTTGGTGATATATTTTTTTGTAAACTGGATTTCATATATCAATAAATATAACATCAAATGGGTATCCGAACGAAAAATAATAATTCGCAGTAAATTGAACTGGATACACATGAATTTACATTATATTTATTGATATACCTATGTAATCCAGTTTACAAAGAAGTAAACTACCAACCAAAAAGAGCTGAAAGAAAAACAAAACAAGAAAAAGAAAATCACCCCGAGCGAGGATCGATCCAGCGACCCTGCGGGTGTGAGGCGGATCGCTTACTGGCTTCGCCACAGGCTCGATAATTTTTCCTTCACGTAAAAAGTATAAGAATGCATTGAAATATCCGCTATAAGAATTGCATCACATGCCACTTGCAGCTGTCACACTCCTGGGACGGGATTCTGTAACTTCTAGCGATAGATAGATCCTACTCGTGTACTGGAAATGGACCAAATCGGTTTTTCGTCGTTGACGTTATCCCCTTGTGAATATACAGCCGAGGCAGCCTGTATTCCCATTGGCAAGGGTACGAAGGTGCACCCTTATACCAATCGAAACGCATATACTATAGTAACCGCGAAAACCCCACAACTGGCTGCAATAACGGCAGGCATCGCTATGGGGACGGGAGGACGACCTCGAGGTAAGTATATCATTTTAAACAATTTCGTCATTTCAATGAAAATATTTATTGGTACAAACAAATTTGGCAGAGTTCTATGCTTGGGAGTATGATAAAGTATATATACGTATATCGAAATGCACAGGGCAACAACCTATTCGAATTAACATTAACATATAAGACTAGCCATCCGCAGTCTCATCTCTGGAGTACGATAAAGTATATAAATATATACATATATATATTGAAATGCACAGGGCAACAACCTATTCGAATTAACATTAACATACAAGACTAGCCATCCGCAGTCTCATCTCTGGAGTACGATAAAGTATATAAATATTGAAATGCACAGGGCAACAACCTATTCGAATTAACATTAACATAGAAGACTAGCCATCCGCAGTCTCATCTCTGGAGTACGATAAAGTATATAAATATATACATATATATATTGAAATGCACAGGGCAACAACCTATTCGAATTAACATTAACATACAAGACTAGCCATCCGCAGTCTCATCTCTGGAGTACGATAAAGTATATAAATATATACATATATATATTGAAATGCACAGGGCAACAACCTATTCGAATTAACATTAACATACAAGACTAGCCATCCGCAGTCTCATCTCTGGAGTACGATAAAGTATATAAATATATACATATATATATTGAAATGCACAGGGCAACAACCTATTCGAATTAACATTAACATACAAGACTAGCCATCCGCAGTCTCATCTCTGGAGTACGATAAAGTATATAAATATATACATATATATATTGAAATGCACAGGGCAACAACCTATTCGAATTAACATTAACATACAAGACTAGCCATCCGCAGTCTCATCTCTGGAGTACGATAAAGTATATAAATATTGAAATGCACAGGGCAACAACCTATTCGAATTAACATTAACATACAAGACTAGCCATCCGCAGTCTCATCTCTGGAGTACGATAAAGTATATAAATATATACATATATATATTGAAATGCACAGGGCAACAACCTATTCGAATTAACATTAACATACAAGACTAGCCATCCGCAGTCTCATCTCTGGAGTACGATAAAGTATATAAATATTGAAATGCACAGGGCAACAACCTTTCGAATTACCATTATAAAGCATATAAATATATATATTCGAATGCACCAGGCAACAAACGATCCGATTATTATTGCACTTCCAGTCTAGCCACCCGCAGTCTCATCTCCGGAGTACGATAAAGTGTATAAATATGTATATTCGAATGCACCGGGCAACAAACGATCCGATTAACATTGCACTTCCAGTCTAGCCACCCGCAGTCTCATCACGATATGCTCTGGAACAAGGTTAAGAATATGTGAATGCAGTAGGCGACAATCAAAAACAAACTCGTGTCCGAAGTACAGAACCAATATAATATCAGTTTACCATTTCAGTGTTTACTCCTGCACTCGCTGCAGAACCAAGTCGCTGCCTTTGGGGCACGCTTCAATTTCTCACAGGAGAAATGGTACCAGAGGAGGCAGCAGTTGCACAGCACGCACAGTTCTTTGGCAACTTCTGCGCAGATTTTGCAGGTAAACTTGTTTCTTTTGCGTTTTAGAGTAACTATTCTTTTTAGGACTGAGAATGCTCCCTTCTCAAAGTACGATTGTACGACACTGAGGTCTACACAATCGTCCGCAACAGCATCGGTCAGTGTTTCATCCTTCGCATGCTGGATGTCCTTTTTCTGAATCAGGTACTCTCCGTTCAACACGTTCGGTATCAATTCTTTGCGAATCAGCCAACCCAAGATGATGCCTGCCATGGCCTCAGGCGTCCTTGTTTTGAAATCAACCGCGCATGTCTTGCGTCGTGGAAGACCTAAAGTAGTTTGAAAAGCAGCCTTTGGTCGACCACTCATTTTTACGGGTTTTTCAAGTTGTATAAGATCCAAACGAGAAGAACAACTGATAGAGGATTCCGCAGATTGAATAGAAAGCAACTGATCTTCCTCACTTATTGATAAATTGGCGAGTGAGGCACTCATATCTGAGATTTTGATAGTTGACTCGGGATACTTGTGATTCTTTCTGAGCGCCTCATTCACAGAGCTCCGAGTGCCGTTTACTTTGTCAGTGTGATCATCGAAATGGCCTTTTTCCGTGTCTTCGTTTGGCGAGGCAAATGCTTTGTTCACGCAAATCTCATGTCCTTGTCTCCAAAGAGCTTGGATTTCTTTGAGAGTATTCAATTTGTTTTCAAATTTCGCCTTAGTGCACTGGGATGCAACCTGCACCATGTCGTCCATTGTGGCTTTCAATAATTGTCGCTTTTGGTGTGTTGTCAAGTTTTTTGGCGTAATGACTGCATCGATAACATGCGGTCTAGACGCAATGGCGATAGATTGTGATTTAGGTGTATGCTGGACGTTGTCAGCGTGCAAATTGTAGTCTTTCGTCCATCTCTGTATGCAGAGCTCTTTTGCGAAAAGTGGGAAGCTGAAGGATTTTCTAACGGCAAAAATATGCCTACAGGGTAAACCCACCGACTTCCACGCTGAACATTCGCAACTCAAATCAGTGACTGTAAGTGATACATTCTTCGACCTAATGAGACACTTTCTAGTGTCAGAATCCTTCTTCAGTATTGTAATTGCGTCATGGGTTCGGAGTTCTTTTAAAACCATGGAAAACGCGTAATTTGTTAGGTATTCTTTGAATTGTTGCTCAGTTGAACCGTCACTGTAAACAAACACGTCCTTTTTCAAAAGACTCTGAACTCTCTTGTCACTCCTATCTCGATCTCTACTTTTGAGCCATTTGAAGAAGTCTTGAACAAAAGCAGCCATGGTACTGTTACGTTTAACCATCTGTTTAATCTTGCTATTGATTGCTTCTAGTCTATTGTTTGTGTGGTTTCCCAAATTTCCTTCGATCATATTGTACTTTGTCCATTCTTTCTTTATGTTATGCCAGTTTTTATTAAAATAATGCAGTACTGGCTCTGGAACGGTTCGGCAGAACTTCAAGTAAATCTCTTGGTATGCTCCTTCTGACACACTTTTAGTCATTTGATCTAGAAGTTGCAGCGACTGATTTCTTTCTTGTAAGGTGATGCTCATTTTGTTTGTAGTAACCTCACGGCTGAATGTTCTCAAGGTATGGAACATACATATGTACATAGGTATTCCAGAGAATACCTCTTTAATAACGTCTCTCTCTGTCAGGTCTTTATCTCCCATTAAGCAGCGCATGCGTGAACGAGCTGTTTGGTGCTCCATTGCGAATTGCTCCACAAACCACTTTAATGTTGAACGTTCCTCGGTTGATAGTATTCCAACACCTGCAACTCTACTCCCACCATCAGAGTCTTCAACCAGTAAGATCATTAAAGTAAAATTTCGTGTGAAGAGCTTGTACGTGCCATCAATAAAGACAATTTCTGGCCAGGATTCCATCGCACTTCGCATTTCCTTGGTAGAAAAGTACAAGCCCTTGAATTGATGATCTTCATGAAGGATTGATACATCAGCTCCTGCAAGCACAGAATAACAGCATCATTGCATTGAGTATACATTTTATGCAGTTCAACATTGCTTCTTACCGTAATCATTTTCCAATAGAGAAACCATTGTTTTGAGCTCATCATCGTCGGCATTTTTCAAAGTGCTGGCCAAATTTTGCAGATCCTTTGGATAAACAATTTTGTTGTAATCGAATGCAAGTTTATCTTGTAAAAATCTTTTGTTGCAACGCAGTTGCAATAGATCTGCAGCAACTTTCTTCTCTTCAGTGTGAAGCCGTCTATTCTCAGGCAAATGCTCGAAGTAAGCCTGCAAGTATAAAAATGAAACAACAATGGTAAACGAATGAATGAGGGAAGAATGGAAATTGAAAGATCAGTGTGGTGTCTGTAGAGGTCTTGTGCAAAAACAATAGGACTGCACACAGAGAACAGAGTTCATACAAAAAGAATGAGAGCAGATAACACGCTAAAGGTAAAATAGACAAGGCGAAAGGTAGGGAACACTGCATCCCAATACGTTGATTCTAAGAGAAATGCAGGACTGAAAAGATCATAGATAATTAGTATCACAGTCAGATACTTTCGTTTCTGTGTGTTTTTCATTCCCCAAAAATAGTTCTGAAGTACACCTAACGAGGTTGATTCTGATCAGTTTAACGCCACTACTTTCACACGAGCTCTGTACACGGCTGGCCTTGAACCGGTCTGAATTCACGTGATGGAGTGTAGAACTTACCTCCGATCCATCATGCCCTGTGTGATTCACATTGAAGTTTTTAATTTCCAAGTGTTTTCCATCTTCAGCGACTCCAATGCTGATTGACGCCATACATCCAGCGTTGAATGTTCTGAAAAGAACCATTATAATGTTAACGATCCCCGGTCTCTAACAAGTAATTTGAAATGGATATCACAGATTTGCTAGACATGGCTGGCAATATCACGAGCATTTTTCACTGTATCATTACTACTTTCTAATCAGTAATATTATACATCTTACTAATTAATATTCGTGTAGAAATTCGAGTAGGGATGATACACTCACTAGTGGCGTTTCGATCAACCCTCTGTTTACGAGATCATAAAGTGTAGTGATAGTTTCAATTAACGGACATCAACACGATGTAGTATATTGGGTGGCAGCAACACAAGAATGAGTGTAAATGCAGTGTGCGCCGAGGGAGTAGTACAAACTTCACACGAGGCAGGAATCGCCTATCCGCAAGCCCCACACACAGTATTTATATTTCATATTGATAGAGAAGGATAGAACACACCCAGTTTGAATTGCTAAAGCTTGATTTGAGAAGCAGATGAATAATATTTAAAGGTGAGAAAATGAGCGACTATAACTAACCTAAAGTTAGGCAACAATGTAGGTTAATATATCACTGCCTGTGCGTGTTAATGTAAAAAAATAGATTATGACAATGTGCGCCTGCGTGATAGTGAAGAAATATTACCATTTTCACTCATCTGTAAAAAGGTCCTTTACAAACATGGCACAGGCAGCGAAAATCAAGCTTTCCACGCAAGTGTTATGAAGAGTTAACTTCCAGTGTTGAATAATTAAAAAAGTATATCCTGTATATATTTTTATTTCACTCCGTGCGCAAAGTGCGACTTTACGCACGCAAGCGTGCATATAATCCGACTTTACCCACGTTTGTGATATAAAATTTGGTTCGATACACGTGCGAAAGTTGTTTTTCCACTCGTGAGATTGTCAACCTCGCTTTGCTCGGGCGACAAACCTCCCACTCGTGCAAAAACAAACCTTTCGCACTTGTATCGTAATATACTAATTCTACAACACATGCATTGAAAACCTCGTGATTTTTGCACTCCTTAGCGAAATGAAAGTAAAAGTTTTCTGACCAGCGGGAAAAAACCTCTAGTGACAGACAAAAGAAACTCTAGTAACCGTGAAACAAACCAACAAAATGCTGCCCCGAGCGGCAAACGCCGTTCTATGTTTCTAACCTTGCTTACACTCGTTTTTAATGCATATGTTATCGAAAATAGTATATGTGCCGCAGGAAGAAGCCGGCGTTTCGTCTCGCACGATTTCCAGAACTGATCTTCACTCTCAGGCACCTTCAAGTTACAACTCGTTCTGAAAAATCAGTACTTGACAACAACGCTTTCATCCCTTGGTGGTTAATGTACTTTAGCTCACAAACGTTCGTATTGAGTACCAGATATGACTCCAGCTATTCTGGAAAACTGTACCTGCTGTTTCGGATTCCTGCTGATTGGGTTGCCCGCTTACCTCCAAACTTACAACCATACTGGATTTGATAGTACTTCAGATCTGGGTCAATTGGTCTGTCGACCTTGCGACTCGACAATAGTTGGCTGTATTTTGTTGTAAATAATTGTCTCTCCTGGTTTTGGTACTTTCTGAGGAAATTTTTCAAGGCCACAGCACTGTCAAACTTTTTCCCAATTTCAAGGATTTCGGGTTCCTCTTGACACGCCATCTGCAAAATAGTTTGAAATTATGCACCCTAAATTAGTTACTTATCATTCGTATCTGCAATATTTAACAAATTCACATACGACTCATGCTTACGCTTCAGATTCCACACACTTCCTGAATAACAAACTTTTCACAACATTTTGCTCACTGGTAGGCCATTGTTTGAACAGATTCTTTCGCTTCACAAAGCGTCGAAATCCGGTTATTATTATGCGATCCACAATTTAATCTGAACTATCGTTCCTCTTTCAAAACCCCCGATTAGTATTCAAATGTTTAAGACACTTATTTTTGGGAAAATAACACTATCAATTTCAGAAAAACACATAGGACACGTTCGCCTGCTCGCCTCAGCTCACAAGTCCCGTCCTCATCAGATATAAGACGGTGGTTTTTCTTCTTCGGGCGTTCTTCTTTTCTTTCTGAAACCTCGTGAGGTTACATGAACGTTACATCTTAACGTAGATGGCGTTCAGACTCCTGTAAGTCCTATGTTAAACACGTATTTCAGCGCCATCACACCTATAGGACCACTGTTTTCAAACTAATTATCAATATGGCGGCGCAGCGGTTCATTTGAAATGCCATGTATGAACTGCTGCTTATATTGGTATCACAGAATGTATATTCTTAAAGGCAGGAAGTGGAAAAAAGTCAGAGTTAACAAATTGCGTTTTGCTTTATTTATTGCATCGCCCATGCTACATGCGAAAACAGCTTTCAATACCTAAAAATGGATTTTTATCAATATCGACCGAGCTATTCGGTTCGTGATCTCAATTTGCTGTTGCAATTTTGAATGGCTTTCGCGACCATTCGATTGTGGTAAATTTCCGCTTGCGGAATGTCACAACCCGATAATATTGCGTTTATTTTGCGACACTAGGTTATAACGAATGAGTTGACACTCAAATTAAAAAAAATCTGAATAAGCTCATCCCGGTGATTATCACATGTGGCCCAATCAAAGTGCAGTTCGTCCGTCAACCTTTTTTGTAGTACGATGTTTAAATTACGTTCGGAACAGACTTGGGGCAAGTAATTCTGAAGAATATTAGTTGTAGCAAAATATCCATTCAAAAAAAAAAAAAAAAAAGATTCAAGCATGACGAGGTCAGTGATCCTGTGCTTTTATCTGCGCCAAGCGAGAAATTAGAAACGACAGATTCTTCAGTGAAAAGAGACTTACGGCAACTTTCGCAATCGGTAATTGTAACATTTCTACATATTTTCCTTACCAGCCAGTGCAGCCTCGGTATCATTGCTTTGAATCAAACTCTCGTCAGTAATCACTACCTCCTCAGTTGGCAAGGACGAGTCATCATTATTCGCAGAGGAAACTGTCCCCTGTCTCTGTTCCGCAATCAAGACTAAGCTATGCAATCAAATTAAAATAACAATTTACCGTCACACGCCTTTTCGCAATTAGATCCTACAGAATGAGTTTTTTTTTCTTCTCGACTACAGAATGAGGTGAAGTCAAATTATTTATCAGTAAGGTCTTGTAGAGAGCGCAAAACTGGTAGCAAGAAGGACTTGTATCGGAGCCCCCTTGACTTCTAATGGAACCGAAGAAATTTTCTAGAGGATCTTGGTTCACAAAGCGTGTCTTCAGATGATCAAAGCCAGCTTTTTCTCAACGCTTATGTAAAATGGCAAAGGCGGTTTTGGCCGTCTGCTGAAAATGAACAAAAGACGCTGTTTCTCAATGAATTGGGAAATGGAGAATTATTTTTCCACTAGTGAACGAAAACTAGTCCCGTACACTGGTGAACACAACACACGCAAACCAAAATGGTCTCATTTCTTCACTACTGGAGAAATGGTTTGCTGCTTTGGTTCATTTTCAGCAAACAGCTAAAATCGCCTAATTTTACATATTTGTTGCGAAAAATAGCTCGTGGGCAATGATGATTCTGAGTACGTGTGATATCCGCACTCACTCAGAATCGTCATTTTTGCCCACTCGTTGCACAATATACTATTTCACCGTTTGCCACAATTTGATGAATCCGTCGATGGTTCGAACCCAGTTTGTTAAGGTCGGAAATGCTCTAACGGGAATATGATCTCTGTCAACAAATTGTATGAGTTTGAGCTTCTCTCGAGCTTCTGGCCAAAATTGATGGTGTTTGCTATGCTCCGATACAGCAACTCGTAATGGGGTTTCCACTTTTGTTGTATGTCCGTTAACAGAGTTGAACAGGTGATCGAAGAACGCAAGTGTCGTCGCTGCCACAAGTCCTTCCTTCGCCTCTATCTTCAACTTGTCAGCAGTGGTATTTACATACCCTGAAACATTCACAAATACGCTTTATATCATTCACATCATTATTTATGGCATTATATACTGTTACTTTCATAGATGACAATTATTACCATCAATGTTGGACAACAATTCGATTAAGCTGGACAATTGTCTGCTGAAAACTTGGCTAGCGTACTTTACTTTCATTTTCTTAATTTTTTTCTTGATGACGTGTCGATCGTGGAGCTTAGGCACCTGCCGATGGAGGGTATTCATGTGAGTGTCGATTTTATATGCTAATTCGATGACTTCCCATGATAGAAATTGTCTCTCCGCATCACCACGTTGCCCTTTGTTCGCATCAACTTCTAAGAGTTTGGTCAGCAGATTGTTTCTTACACACTTCAACAAATGTGGCGGGTCGTATAGTGGAATCTACTCGTTTCCACGGACGGTGACAGTGTCTCCTGAAATCATATACCAGACAGGAATAATAATAGAACTCAAATATGGCTATACGCTAAAAAAGGCTCTTAGTATGTCTCAAATAGGTTATGAATATTCCACAGAAAATAGTTTTGTGGACATACATCTTGAGAAATGCTGAGAAATCACTGTACACGAGTAACACTTACGCTGACCACCTTCTTTTGAGATTCTGTTCATTGCTGCCATGTTGGAACTGCCCTGGTCACAGACTGTGGCAACAATTGTGAATCCAGCCGCAGTAACTGCTCGGACAGTTTCCTTTATGCAACATATCAATTGTTGTTTTTTTGTTTGAGAGTTACAAAAGCCATAATTGATCGGTATTTTCCATCCAGTCAATAAGCCCCTCAGCATGAAGACCAATGCATGGTCAGCGTAGTTAGCTGTCCGGCGATTACCCCAGTCCTCAAAGCCCACAATCTTATCCGCTACTGGATCGCAGGTTAGATGGTGATCCAAGGAAACTTCGTCCCACATCAGAATGCATATTTTTTCTATACTCTCTGTCATGCGTTTTGCTTGAGCGCTAAAAAAATTCATGATCGTAGGACTGATGCCTGTATCCGAAGGACTTTTCTGTAGCGTTGATATTAATGTTTTCGGACAAGGCATAGAAAACATCGATGACATCAGGCGATGGCTGCGTGCTGATTGTTTGTAAAGTGTGAGTGTCAGTATTTTTTCGTGTGCTGTGTATCGTCGCCCCTGTACCGAAATCACAGTAACACCCTTTTTTTTATGATTCAGTAAACTGCAGTGACAAGTTTTGACAAAGTACATAGTCACGTCGGTCGTCTGCCACAATAAGTAACCTAGTTTCATGTGTATAATTATAATAATATGTACAATTGATAACTACAAACTGACAAGAACGCTAATTCAAATTGATAGGTGGTAATATTCATAAACATAGTATATATACAAGAATTAACAGATCGAATGAACACAAAATCGATGCTCATGCGAATTTGTTGATATCCAAAAATAATCAATAGCCATAAAATGAATAGGCATACCATACATTACGAATAGATTGGAAAAATGATGATTGAATTGTGAATATTTAGACTTGACTCAAAACGATAGTCCATATCAGGGTTAAATCCCTCTATGCTGTGCACACTCTGTAATGAATTAAAGTGATGAGAAAATGGAAAAATATTATTTTTTAAATCTATCAAGGTCTTCTCGTTATACTTGTAAAAATATTTTGCTATTCATTGATCTTTTTCATGTCAATACTTTCCTCATATACCTTTGGAGTGTGCCTAGAATTACCGAGCTGCATTTTGAGAAATGTCCTCTGTACCGTTGTCAAGTGTCTATAGTCAACGCGTCAGCGTTGTTGACTTTCTTATAAGTTGCGTCTAGGCGTTTTTTAAACAGCTCAATTTTTTTAGCCATCATGTGATTTTGCCTCTTCAATGATGCAGCAATCTGATACAACCGTCGTGCTTTCGGTGTGAGACTTTTGCTTCTGGTTTCTTTCCCTAATATGCTTCTTCTTTTATTTACAGGACTTCCGACTATTTCGGAGTGCGCCTTGTCTTTCATATTCGTAGCAGCTTGAGGCAATGATACTGCAACCTCGAGGTTAAATTGCGTTTCTAGGTGTTCTTTGGAATTACTCGGGCCTGGTTTCGTATGACTTCGCATTGTATCAGCTGGCTCGACGATAAAGTTATCTTCAGCTGACGATAGTGGATCTTGAGAGATGGTGTCAGCTCGCAATTCTTCCAATACCTGACCTATTCTCCATTCTGATTGCGTCTGATCACTTTTGAACTTCTTCCGAGGTTGTTGGATATACTCTTCAGGTGAAATTTTTTCATGCTTGATGAATAAATCTTCAATATCAACTTTTTGCTCAGCAGGATTATTGTCGGTAACCAGGTCTATAGTCGTTGCAATATTTTCTAAATCTGTAGTGGGCAAACTCAAAGTAGGTACAGCAGTATCGTTTAACTTCCGTCTCACACGTGTTTGTTGATAACTGGACTCTTCAAAGTGTAAATGACATACGTGATATTTTCTCAACTGATCGGTCGTCAAGCCATTTAATCGTGGGCATTTCACTGCACATCTCCACATCTGCGACCTTTCAGGGTTCTTCGGAAACACGTGCGATGGTGCATCCAAAGGTGAAGTGCACCCAGGGATGACGCATCGACATCTCATTGTGATCGAATCTCAGTCAGTCGTAAGGTAGAGAGTAGTGGATTTACGAAGCTAGTTAAAGGAAGAAGAAGAAGAAGAGTAGTGGATTCGAGTAGAATCGCGGTGACTCTCACCTAACCTAATGATGTCACATGTCGGTTTACCATATGATGCTCAAGACACAAATTTCACAAATGCTTCGCTTATTTCACGTGAACCGAGTACTGCTTACTATTATTATTGTTTCTATAGATTGATTATCAGATTCGATATTTCATTAGCACCAAAATACTATCACTTGTTCGAATGCGGAAGAAATCAACATCTACTGTCAGTAAATACGGTTGGTTGTATGGTGTACGTGACTCAGCAGTGGCGCCATCGTACTTATGCCCGGTACAAGTGAACTAACGCGTTTCAAGGTCGCCCATTTGAGTTTTACACAGCGCTGCCATCTGTAAGGTAAAAGAGTAAGCTAATCAAGATATCCATTGGTCCCATTGGTCCCATTGGTTCCACAAGGACTCAAGAAACCGGAAATTCATATAGAACCGGGAAAGGTATAGACTCGGCCATTAGTGGTACATAGATCCCAGAAGGGATCTAAATCCAAAAAGGAACAAGAAGAAGGAGACTCGGCCATTTTGTTGTTAGCGTCGTCAGCGATCGCTGCCAGCGAAACCGTGTCCTGACATTCTCGGATTCCAGGCTATCCAGGAAAATTTGAAGAATTGTTCGTCAAACTCGGCAAGGTAATTTGAGACTTGTCTTGATATTTGTATTCCAATAGAGGCCGTCGTTTTGAACCTCGGAGATTTTATCTATGCTACAATCGCATTGCAACGTTCATGCTACGCCATATCTTACGCACCACGTAGTGATATATACTATTCTGAGTAGCTTGCGGAAGGATCCTTGAACCCTCGTCGTTAATCACCGATATAAATTGTGCTGTATGTAATTATTTGTACGACAAGCAGGCAAACTCGGTCTTTCCAGGCTGAGCGTGAGTTTTCAATACGAGTCGAAGATGAGTTGCCATGCTCGTCTACGACGCGTACTGCACACTCACGCTCGGCATGAAAAGATCGCTGCCTCTCTATTGCACACGATTCTTTATGTAACAGAGTATGATCTACGCGTTTTAAGATTAAGTGGACTTTGGATTATATAGAAGAATAGATGATGAGGAGTGAAATAGTATATTGTGTAACAAGGAGGCAAACTCGGTCTTTTCATGCCGAGCGTAAGTTTGCAATACAAGTCGTAGACGAGCGTGTACGCGAGCCGAAGGCGAGTGTACATGCGAGGCGAAGACGAGTATTGCAAATACGCGAGGCGAAAAGACCGTTGCCTCCTTGTTGCACACGATACTTTATATAACAAGAGTATGTTTAGCGGTTTTTCGGAAGAGGTTAGGTTCAAGCGTTGAGCAGACTACAATGTGTCCGTGTCTCCAGTGAGCTCGGGTACGGAGCTAATGCGCATGCGCGGAGTACGTGTTCGGGCAACGACGCGGCTGCTAGTGCCACTGCTGCTGAGTGAGGAGTACCCGAATACGTACAGTCCGTCACCCCCCACCACCGACTCACCGCCGCTATCGGTAAAATGGCGACTTTAGGTACCAAAACCAGGCTGAAAAACCGCGTAAAACATGCTTGCGTTATATAAAAGTAATTGAGTTACAGAGTGATATATTGGTATATCAACACAAAACGCCATCAACTTGACCTGAGGTTGATGTTCCCTTTGGAATTGCTTTGTGTGTTAGCTCATTATATTGGCTTGTTGATATGGTAATGCCTTGCTTATAATATGAATCCTTCCATTTCAGATGGCACATCAGAAGCTTCAACTTGAGAGTGGGTTGAAATTCAGCAGCGTGAAGGAGCTGAATGAGTTTATCGATAATTATGCCGTCCAGGAAAACCAAGTGTTCTCAGTCCATAAGAGCAAGACCTTGAATGCGGTGAAAACGAAGAAAATAAAAAAAGTGAATCCATTGTTAGAGTACTATTCGGCTCATTATAGGTGTCAATGCAGTGGTATTTATAAGTCCAAAGGGAAAGGGCTCAAAAAATCAACGTACGTAAAAGACATTGTATTGTGAACTTGATGTCCAGATGCAGATTTGTATAATACATTGACTTTCTTTACAGATCGATCAAAACAAATTGTCCTGCGTTCATAAAAATAAAGCTCTCGCACTCTGGACTCTACTTGGAAGTTGCTACATTTAACGTGGATCACAACCATCCACCGATGGACCTATTGACTACAGTACGCAACACTAAAACTCAAATACTTTCATACATGCCTCGTTCTCAAGATTCAAATTGGAAATCCATTAATAGTTGTTTACCAAGTAGAATTATGAAATATTCTAATTTTGAATACATAATTTTCTACAAATTAACATATTCTGTACATACCATGAGTTACACTAGATTCCGAACGGTTGGTTTAGTTGAGTTCATAGCAGCGTGACTATAGACTGCCATTGGTTCTCGGGTTTTGGATCTGTACACGGAGAGATTTCCACCATGCCTCGGTCAAGCTAACGTCATTTTATTTCGATGTGCGGGAAACCGCAAGTTACATTTTAGGTCGCATTAGGATTCAGAGCGAGGGGGTATCCACTCGTGAAATAGTTGGGACAGTCATCTCATGAAATGCTTATGAAATACCATGAAATACCCACGAAATGCCTATGAAATGCCTATGAAATGGTTGTGAAATGTGAAATGGTTGGGACACCACATTTTGAAGTGGTTACCCCCTCGGTTCAGAGTATTGGAGAGAATATTCTGGTGAAAATGAACCATTGAAAAATAATGTAGCCTCGTTAAATATTTTTCAATGGTTCATCTACAGTACAATATTCCTCCACATACTCATAACCTTGACGTAACCTAAAATTTGACTCGCGGTTTGCCGCACCTCAAAAATGAAATAAAGTTAGCTTGAACAAGGCACGTTTGAAATCCCTCTCTGTACGTGTTCAAAACCACTGGCCGTCTATAGTCATGCCATCGTGAACTCAGCTAAACTGACTGTTCGGAATCCAGTGTAACTCACAGTAGGTGGTGAAATTCACTTCTAATTGAAATTTAAATTGATATTTCGATTTTAATTCACCGCATACGTTTTTGCAGAATCAGTTAGAACCTGAGCTTCATCCTGGAACACCGGAAAATGCAGAAAAGCAGGAACAATCATCTGATGAAGACTACATTAATCAGATAGAGGAATCTGTACCCCATGTTCACGAAGAACACCATCCTGAGGTTGCTGATGATTTCGACGTCAATAGCTTATCAATCTACGTTGCCCAGGACGAAAACAGTGATGAAAATATATCATCTATCAGATTGGACACCATCACCTTGAATGCAACACTCCCGATTGTTCCTAGTGCTGGCATTCCAAGTCATTTGAAAATAGTAAAAGTGAAGGTCTCTACTTGCGGTGACTCAATGATTCCTGAAGGACCCCCATCCCCTCCCCATCTCGACGATGACTTGGCGGCGGTTCTGGATGCTACGGAATTTCTGCATAAGGTCGAGGAGAAAGTACCTTCAATTGTTTCTGGCAATGAACTGGAATTAAAGATCCACAGTGATTCGGATTCAAACAAAGATATGCTTGAATGCCGTAAACCGAAAATATACTCCATGTGTGCTGAGGAGGCGACAAATATAACTGCGGACACGAGTAGCAACGTGACAGCTATCAATATGCCACCAGTGCTGAGATCTAAAGGCCGACCTAAAGGAGCAGTGTTGACAGCTATCGGTCTTCCACGACGCAAGACATGCGCGGTTGATTTCAAAACAAGGACGCCTGAGGCCATGGCAGGCATCATCTTGGGTTGGCTGATTCGCAAAGAATTGATACCGAACGTGTTGAACGGAGAGTACCTGATTCAGAAAAAGGACATCCAGCATGCGAAGGATGAAACACTGACCGATGCTGTTGCGGACGATTGTGTAGACCTCAGTGTCGTACAATCGTACTTTGAGAAGGGAGCATTCTCAGTCCTAAAAAGAATAGTTACTCTAAAACGCAAAAGAAACAAGTTTACCTGCAAAATCTGCGCAGAAGTTGCCAAAGAACTGTGCGTGCTGTGCAACTGCTGCCTCCTCTGGTACCATTTCTCCTGTGAGAAATTGAAGCGTGCCCCAAAGGCAGCGACTTGGTTCTGCAGCGAGTGCAGGAGTAAACACTGAAATGGTAAACTGATATTATATTGGTTCTGTACTTCGGACACGAGTTTGTTTTTGATTGTCGCCTACTGCATTCACATATTCTTAACCTTGTTCCAGAGCATATCGTGATGAGACTGCGGGTGGCTAGACTGGAAGTGCAATGTTAATCGGATCGTTTGTTGCCCGGTGCATTCGAATATACATATTTATACACTTTATCGTACTCCGGAGATGAGACTGCGGGTGGCTAGACTGGAAGTGCAATAATAATCGGATCGTTTGTTGCCTGGTGCATTCGAATATATATATTTATATGCTTTATAATGGTAATTCGAAAGGTTGTTGCCCTGTGCATTTCAATATTTATATACTTTATCGTACTCCAGAGATGAGACTGCGGATGGCTAGTCTTGTATGTTAATGTTAATTCGAATAGGTTGTTGCCCTGTGCATTTCAATATATATATGTATATATTTATATACTTTATCGTACTCCAGAGATGAGACTGCGGATGGCTAGTCTTCTATGTTAATGTTAATTCGAATAGGTTGTTGCCCTGTGCATTTCAATATTTATATACTTTATCGTACTCCAGAGATGAGACTGCGGATGGCTAGTCTTCTATGTTAATGTTAATTCGAATAGGTTGTTGCCCTGTGCATTTCAATATTTATATACTTTATCGTACTCCAGAGATGAGACTGCGGATGGCTAGTCTTGTATGTTAATGTTAATTCGAATAGGTTGTTGCCCTGTGCATTTCAATATATATATGTATATATTTATATACTTTATCGTACTCCAGAGATGAGACTGCGGATGGCTAGTCTTATATGTTAATGTTAATTCGAATAGGTTGTTGCCCTGTGCATTTCGATATACGTATATATACTTTATCATACTCCCAAGCATAGAACTCTGCCAAATTTGTTTGTACCAATAAATATTTTCATTGAAATGACGAAATTGTTTAAAATGATATACTTACCTCGAGGTCGTCCTCCCGTCCCCATAGCGATGCCTGCCGTTATTGCAGCCAGTTGTGGGGTTTTCGCGGTTACTATAGTATATGCGTTTCGATTGGTATAAGGGTGCACCTTCGTACCCTTGCCAATGGGAATACAGGCTGCCTCGGCTGTATATTCACAAGGGGATAACGTCAACGACGAAAAACCGATTTGGTCCATTTCCAGTACACGAGTAGGATCTATCTATCGCTAGAAGTTACAGAATCCCGTCCCAGGAGTGTGACAGCTGCAAGTGGCATGTGATGCAATTCTTATAGCGGATATTTCAATGCATTCTTATACTTTTTACGTGAAGGAAAAATTATCGAGCCTGTGGCGAAGCCAGTAAGCGATCCGCCTCACACCCGCAGGGTCGCTGGATCGATCCTCGCTCGGGGTGATTTTCTTTTTCTTGTTTTGTTTTTCTTTCAGCTCTTTTTGGTTGGTAGTTTACTTCTTTGTAAACTGGATTACATAGGTATATCAATAAATATAATGTAAATTCATGTGTATCCAGTTCAATTTACTGCGAATTATTATTTTTCGTTCGGATACCCATTTGATGTTATATTTATTGATATATGAAATCCAGTTTACAAAAAAATATATCACCAACCAAAAAGAGCTAAAAATAATCACGATAAACAAGAAGACAAAAAAACCTACCCCGAGCGAGGATCGACCGAGCGTCTCCACGCTTACGAGGCGGATCGCTCCGCAGATTTTCATACTGTTGAGAATTGCATTTTACTACTTGCACCTGTCACACTCCTGGTCAAGGCGTACTCGTATACTGAAAATGGACCCTTCGCGAGATTGAATCTGGTATTTTATCTCGGGGCGTACTACCTACTGATAGAGGGGGAACGTGGGGGTGAAATGGAAAACATACAAAGTCATTTCAATTACGAGGTGATGCATGAAATTATATTTCGGGTAAAAGAATTCGAATCAAAATTGAGAAAGTAAAAGTACACTTATACATGGGTAATTTAGGTAATTCCTTGAATAATGAAAACAAATTCAAAGATGGTAAAAGTTTCTAGTCTCCAAATCTCGCATTTGAATTTATTGCGCCGGAGCTGGAGGCGCGCGCAACTCTACTACTCATCCTGCAGACATACTCGGAAGTAAAGGCAGAGGGTATTCGACTATCGATATTTCGAGATATATCATAGACGATCCCGTGAACTTGTCTCTATCATACGCCATTGTGCGTGTACTCATGTACAGCGGCATCGGGCGGCACGAACGAGAGAGATGGAAGCAAGTTTTGTGCGGATTATAACCTAATACATTCGCGCAACGGTCACTCCAATTTCCAGAGTCAACTACATCGGAATAACAGATTTTGGAGTGAACCCTGCGTGACTCTTATCCAGTCACGCAAATTTTCCGAAAAAGTTTTTTCCCCTGGAGTGTCTCTTGCGTGAATTTTGCGTGACTCTAATCCAGTCACGCAAAATTTTCCGCGAGCGAGTTTTTTCTGGAGTGAATCTGGAGTGACTCTCTGGAGTGACTCGTATCCAGTCACGCAACCGTGCGAATAGCCACAGCGTTTATTTATTTATTATTTTTTTTTTATTTTTTTTCTATTTCACTATTTCAAACGCCGGAGCTCTGTCTCGTTGCTGTTTATTTTGAGCGGTGGATAAAATGTCGTTTGACAATCGATTCAATCAGTCTAACGTTTCTCAGTATCTCCGACTAATAATTTTTTTGCTTTCCGCAGCTCACAGCAGCGATATGAAAGGCAGCGTCTACGACCCGTGTCCTATCCAACATCTTCCCCGCCCGCCAAACTGGATGAGCATAGCATAAAATCCCACACCCATATCGTCTCCCTGCAAGATGTAATCTCATCGTACGGAGACTCTGCGACAGACAGAAGTTATGCCACCTAAACTCTGCGGATCCTCACGGTACCACAACGATCAATCATCTCTGAAATAACCAATGTTTCAGCCGTTTATCTCCATGATCGATTCCATTTTTCAGCGACTCCGAGCAACCAATTTTTCCTTTCCACAAGTGCAAGCAGCGGAGGGGAAATTACGGGCAACGTTCTGCATCCTTTTTTCAAAGTCTTTTCTTCCCGGCGCAGTGGATCAACATCACATGAGTGTTCATACTCCCCTTACTCTCCTGCAGGATGCATCCTCATGACACCGGAGACTGCGGCCATGACAGTACAGGTCGTGTCGTTCAAGTTCCTGGGATCCTCATGGTACCACGATGATTAATTATCTGCAGTCAATTTCACCGATCGATTGAATTCGGATCTTATTAAATAATCACTTTCCGCTTTCCGCAGGTCACACCAGCGATGTGAAAGGCAGCGTCGACGACCCGTGTCCTATCCGACATCTTCCTCGTTCGCCGGAGCAGTTGAATGTCGCATGAATTTTCACGTTCATGTCCCGTGCCCACAGGATGCAGTTTCGTCGTACTGATACGGGGTGGGGGTGGCGGGGATAACTAATAGGAGGGGACGTGTTTAAGGATGTAGTGGCCGTACAATCTCAACCAAAAGTGATTCTCGTCGACGACATTAGGTACTTCGGGATAAGTTAAAAATCGGGAAAAAATCAACCACAATCAAGACGATCAAAGTATTAACTTCGAATAATAATAATGCCCAAAAGTTATCAATAAATTGTTATCAACAAATTTTCTGGTAACGTTATTACAATTTATTGATAACTTTCATGCATTATTATTATTCAAAATGAATACTCTTATCATCTTTATCATGTATGATTTGTTTCCGATTTCTATCTTAACATGAAGTACTCAATTTGCCGACGAAAATCATTTTTGGTCGAGATTGTACGGCCAATACATTCTTAAAATTCCGAACGACTATGCGCCGAAAGGCTATAATTCTTAACTTGAAAGTACCGAATGGCATAATTCCGAATTTCAAAGTAACCGAAAGTCATAATTCCGAATTCAAAGTACCGAAATAAGAGTTTTGCACAGTTTTACCGAATGCTGGCTGGAAAAAACCGTGCGAAACATTATTTCGGTACATTTTAATCCGGAATCATGACCTTTCAGCGCATAGTCGTTCAGAATTTTGAGCCTGTCCCCAATAACCTCGGATAATTCGCCTCAATTTAATTCAGCATTCAAAACTGGCACCCTAATTCGTTGAGTTCGATTTTTTTTTCCAACAATCCTCGATAATTCACTCCCATGCAAGTTGATATTTGCAAATTTTTATCATTTTCAAACACATTCAGGATAATTTGTGCGAGCCACTATCAATTCAATTCCATCAATACTCAGCTATTATTCAGTAAATTCGAGTTAATTCCAATCATTTCATTGAAACCCATCGACACATTCAGGGAAGACTTTGGTGAAATTTTGAACATCGCTATTAGAGGTCGTAAAATAAAATCCTTCCAGCAGTTTTTCGATAATGGTGGCATGGCCTGTGAAAAAAAAATTCAGCCTCCTACGATGAAAGTGTAAGCGCAAGGAATCTTGCAAAGAAGATTTTGCCCACCGCAGCCAAAAATTCATTGCACTATTACACTTTCGTCGCAGGAAACTGACATTTTTTGGCACGACCCATACTACCATTATTGAAAAACTGCTGGAAGGATATTTTTTATACACCTCTTTTTAATATCATAAGAATTAAGAAAACCTATTTTTGGCAAAAAATTCACCGAAATCTCCCCTGAAATCAACGAATTATTTCTCTGGGTCATAGACAAACCTCTGATACAAACACTCTGCTCTAAATTGTAGTATGGCTATGGGAGAATTGTCAATAAAGTTTCATACCGAATTTATTGTTTTAATTATGAATTACTTTATTCGTAGCATAAATACAATCATTCCTGAATATTGCAGTAATATCAGTTGTGATATTTCGAGTAAATTCATAATAATTGTGTCGTCGTCGCTCATTTACAAAACGAAATGTATTCTCGGATCGGAATTATCAAGTAAATTTAAGGCCAGGGATTGTAGTGTTGATTCAATTTGGAATCGGTTGTATATTTTTAAGACCGCGGAACGATTGGCTATTTGTGATGTGGTTTGTTCTTGGTCAGCTACTCTGGAACTGTAACCGACCTATTTGTTTCGGTAGAATCTATCATTTGCTATCTTTACATTCTCAATTTTTAATTTACCGGACCAGGAGGAACAAATTAATTAATTATTTCAGTAGTTCCTGAATAATTATCTTTGTGTGATATAAATAAGGGATAGTTTCCTTCACAACTGTACATCAGTCACGTGATCATCGATCAACGATTATTGTAACAAGTCACCGTGTGATTGTCACCGAACTACCGTCAGCCGACAAGCTGTATAAAACATTAGCGTCCTGGTTGCTTCTGAAACGGATACTAATAGTCGGAGCAGACATCTACGCCAGCACACGAACTATACCCTCCGTTCTTGAATGAGCCAAGCCGAAGAAGTTATCAATAACGGTTGTGTCATTGTCAACTAAAAGAATTACTGCGAAAAGTGTCCCGAGGACAATTCTTCATGGGTTTACTGCTATCGGTGTATCGGTTATTGAATTATAAAATTCATGGTCGATGATGAATTCAATTATCAATTACTTTAGACATAATATTGTATGGTTGCAGAAGTCAAAACCCCCGTCAAAGTCGACGAAGAAGACGTATACAGACTCTTCGATTGCTTGCCGAGGTACTATCCGTTCCACACGTACACACTTACATCCAGATTCAAGAAGTGGTTGTACATTGTACTTCTCAGGTATATCCAACTTGTACCCCCGGGTATGAGAAACTCGAATGCTTCGTAATCATACACGATACAGCAAAAACGTATGAAATAACAAACAGTCAATTGTTAAATTAAATATCTGTATTTCAAAGAGTATTTTGTCATAATAAAAATATTGAAGAATAGTATGGGGTATAAATAGTTGAGATGAAATATTTCAAATACAATTGAAACGTGTCCTTGGTATCGAGTAATGAACAAAGGGTTAAAGTATACGGATATAAACATTGATGATGAAAATATGAAAAACTGACAATGAGTGGACACGCTTTTTCAGTGATTGAGTATCGACTGATGAACAAGGAGAATAAAATAGTATGGATATAAATAGTTACGATGAAATATTTGAAATACAATTGAAATGTGTTTCATATTTTCATAAGCACTGTTTGTATCCGTATACTTTTTACTGCTCATTAAATGAACAAAGGGTTAAAGTATACGGATATAAACAGTGGTGATGAAAATATGAAATACTGACAATGAGTGACACGCTTTTTCAGTAATTCAGTATCGACTGATGAACAAGGATAATAAAATAGTATGGATATAAATAGTTACGATAAATATTAAAAACTGAGTGAAACGCTTCTTCAGTACTCGAGCATCGACTGATGAACAAGGATAATAAAATAGTATGGATATAAATAGTTACGATAAATATTAAAAACTGAGTGAAACGCTTCTTCAGTACTCGAGCATCGACTGATGAACAAAGATAATAGTATGGATATAAGTTTTTACGATAAAAATATTTGAAATTAAATTGGGACATGTCTTTGGTATCAAGTGATGAACAAAGGGTTAAATTATACTGATAAACAGTGATGATGAAAATATGAAAAACTGACAATGAGTGACACGCTTTTTCAGTGATTGAGTATCGACTGATGAACAAGGATAATAAAATAGTATGGATATAAATAGTTACGAATATAAATATTAAAAACTAAGTGACACGCTTCTTCAGTATTCGAGCATCGACTGATGAACAGGGATAATAGTATGGATATAAGTTGTTACGATAAAAATATTTTAAATTAAGTTGAAACGTGTCCTTCCGTAGTCTCAAGTGATGAACAAAGGGTAATAGTAAATGGATTACGGATATGAACGGTGACCATGAAAATATGAAAAACTGAGTTACACGCGAATCAACTGACGAAAGAAGGATGATAATAGGGTTAACACGTTTCAAGACTGTTCTAGAGGATACAAAAAATTAGTACAAGATCTCTATCCGATTTTCATTAATCGTTGATAGAAGAAAGCAAAGTAGACTTGATTAAAAAATAATTTCGTGTATTCAGAGTAAGAGTGAAAAAAAAAAATGAATTCGCGTGTATATCGGAGAGACACCTTGTACTAATATTTCTATTCTCTATAACAGCCTTAAATCGCGTGAGTGAATAGGCCACACTCGAGGGAAGTTTCGGAATGCGATCCGGGGTGGATACTATACGCTTGTGGTCTTTCGCGGTGGAGCCGTGCACTCGCCTGAACTTACCCAACTTCTGCGAAATTCCACCGCTACGCAGGGCCACTGTCCATTTCACAGGAGTGGGTAAGTTCAGGCGGGTGCGCGGCGCCACAAGCGGAAAACCACAAGCGTATTGGGACACTTGGCTCTTTGACTTACTTTATCTCAGTGCGTCTACGTGGTAGAGCATTCGGATTCAGAGCATTGTCAAGCTTGCTGGAAATGAGGAACCAAACAAGCTTGAAAATGTTTCGGGTCGCAATGCTCTACTATTTTTTTTTTCACTGAGATACAGACCGTCAAAAGCCGGATGTCCCGATGAAAGTGTCAGACTTGTGTAGAAGAACACTGCATCTGCAATGGCGTCACCATTCCTCCTTCGTAACGGCAGGCTACTTGCTATGTCGCGTCCGGACACCACGTGCTGTGTGCTGTACAGGAAATCAGGTATTAATATTTTGTTAGGGTAAGTACATTTCGTATTATTACAGTAACGGTTCATTAAAAGAGCCAACTCTCCGGGCTGGTTAGAAAAGAGCAAACTCGCCGTGCAGGTTAGAAAATAGCCAACTCTCCGAAGGCAATCGACACTTCGTAATATTTTGGCGAGTTGGCTCTTTTCTAACCGGCACGGCAAGTCGGCTCTTTTTCATTAAGACACGTCGAATTAGGTAGTCCTTTGATAACCTAGAATCAGTGATACTCGCGTGCTGAGGTTTTCCATAAAACGCGTTGATCTACCTTTGGTTGCAATGATTAATTTAGAATGCGAATGTTTGGTCAATGCAGTAGATTGGTATTAAATTATAATAATAATCATTCTTGTGTTAAATCAATATGAAGAATTTTGAAAAACAGTTTTAAAAACCACGTGTTTGAAGCCTAAGTATAATTATTCTTTCGCTATTCACAGTTGACGAATGTACCTTATAGTAGCTGCTCAAAGTGTCCACCTCCACATTCCACGCACATTTGCATTCTGCGGTGATAATCGTTGATGGAATTGCGTATTTCTCGTGGAGTGAACTGCCCACAAATTTCCTGTATCCGGGCCCATAATTCTGCCAGATTGTTCGCAGGTCCATCTGCGTACAACTGATTCTTGAGGTGTGGCCACACGAAGCAGTCCATGGGCGTCAAGTCCGGAGAACGAGCGGGCCACCTTACTGGACCATGACGGCCTATCCAACGTTGGGGAAAACGTTCGTCTAAGTGTCGACGAACAGCCACCGTGCTATGAGGTGGAGCTCCATCGTGGACGTACCACATATCCCCGTTCAGCTGTTGGTAATGTGAGAGAATGATTGCTAGACTCCAAGAGGTTTGCACGTCTCTGAATAGTATACAATTATTTTTTTACGCTAAAACTGCTTGATTTCATACTATTCTCTTAATTCAATTTCACTAATCGAAATATTATTTCCATTTTTTAAATCATCTATTCATGAACTGTTTTTTGATTGCAGTGTGAAGTGAACGCCTTGTGTAGTTTCAATACATACGTTTTGTTCCACGTTGCGTAGAGCGTTCCCAACCTCATTCTGGAGCATGTCCAGGTATAGGCCGCCGTTGAGGTTGCCTTCGATCACGTATGGTCCTATTAAAGTGTCCCCGCATACTGCACCATACAGGTTCAGCTTCTCAGGGTACTGTGACCGCGTTTCGACGAACTCGTGGGGGTTCTCCCTGGACCAACTTCGAACATTCTGCTTGTTCGGTGTGCCGTACAACTGTACTGTGCACTCGTCGGCGAAGCACATCCTGTATAGCATGTCAGGATCTGCATCGATACGACCCAGCATATTCACACAATATTCGCTGCGAATTGGCAAATCAGGCTCGAACAATTGCTGGTGCACACTCATTTTATATGGCTTGTATTTTTCTTCTTTCAGGACCTTCCACACGGTCGATTGGGCAAGGTGCATTTGCTGAGCGATTCTCCGCGTGGACGCCCGGTTATCCACTTCTGCACTGGCACAAATCAACACTTTTTGCTGCTCTGATAAAGCCCTAGTTGGGTACTTTACCTTGCGATAACCTTTTGCCACAGATGCATCATCATGAAACCTGTTAAAGGTTTTTAGTATCGACGTATGATGAGGTCGGGGTCGGTCCGGATTCTCAGCTGCAAATCTCTCAACCACACCACGCGCACTCAACCCAGAGGCATAATTTAACACCCAAGAAACCCTCTCTTCGTCTGTGTATACGTAATTCGGCATTTTATTCACAAATAATTTTAATGAAGATTAAATCGAAACTTATTTCCAGAAGACGATGCGACGCCAAACGAAGTTTACGGCGTTGTTTGAAAAACAAATTGGTTACTAGGTACGCACGCATTTTTCCAGATTGTTTCAAAAACAATCGAAAGCTACGAACTGAATACGCTCGCCTGAGTTCGACAGCACGTCATCATTGGTGAGTGTAATCAAGTTATCATTGAAATTTGAACAATTGAAAGCTACGAACTAAATACGCTCGCCTGAATTCGACAGCACGTCATCATTTGTGAGTGTAATCAAGTTATCATTGAAATTTTCTAGTGGTGGGGGATCCGGGATATGATCATCAAGCGACATTGGCAAATTTAACAGACGACATTCGATTATTTCTGCATTTATAGAAGTGATTGAAAACCTCGTGGAATTGGATAACCTTGATGCCTCTGCTTTACTAACTGATCTTTCGTATTGCAGTTCTATTTATGAAACACTTCTTTGATTTTTCATGAATGTTTTCAGTATCCCTCCATGAGTTTTGAACATTTCAAACCGTACATTTTTACATTTCAAAGTTGTATTCAAAAATCCACAAAAATTATGTTGATCATGTGGAGTAATCTTGCTCTTTCAGAAGCATGGGACGAATTTCTCTTCTGACTTTTCTCCATAGGGAGGTTTTATTTCACGATTGATAGATTCAAACAAATATATTTTTTACTACAATAAGCAATAATGCCGGAATATTTAGTTCCAGAAAATTCATTACCCAAAAAGGGTTGGTCTAAAGAGCTAAAAAAAAAAAATCAGAGGAGTGTTCCAGAGATAGTCGAAACCAGAGATAGAAATGAAGAGAATTGAAGTGTTGCCTGATACTCTGAATCTCTGAATCTCAGGGAATTTTTTTTCTCCTGGAATATCCTGGAATTCTCAGGGAATATTAAGTTCACTCTGGGAATTTTTATGAAAGTGATCAATTACAAAAAAAAAAAAATCTGCAAATTCAAAACGTGGATTAAATTGCAATAAAACAAACAAAAAAATCTAGTATATTTTGCGAAATAATAATAAAAATCGTATCTCGACATACATGGAAAAATAGAAAAAATATCCTGGAATATCCTGGAATTCTCAGGGAATTTTAGATCCTTGCTTGAGTAGACACCCTGTGATAGTCTTCTAAAATTATATAAAATAACGAAATAGTCATTTTATAGGATTTGATTTACCATAATAACCATACATCCTCGAAGATACCTAGATTAGATTAGATAGATTAGATTTTTATTCAGGTGTAGATTTACAGATACAAAGAAAGAAGAGTCTTATATCCCTGCTGAGAAGCAAAGCTTCTGTGCGCAGGCCTGAAAAATACTTAAAATTACAAGATACACGTAACACTAAAAAAACCTAATAACATAGCATTTCATAAAACGTGCTACATTTTAATGAACAATTTGAGTTGTAGTTTTGTTCACATAGACCATTTATTTTTTACACAACAAATCTATAATTTGCAACTTGAACAAAAAGCAGTATATTCACAATTCACCAAGGAATTGGTAGTAAATTGTAGAAATCATTCTCACGATCGTGTTGGCCACCTGCCACTGGTCGATAAAAAAAAGCTAAATCAAGAAAAAGTCCGTGAACTCGAGAAATTGTTGGGGAACTCTGTTTTTTTTTTTTTTTTTTGTTCAGCCCAGAAATGGAATTTGAAATCAGCGAATCTACATGTAAGTGCAATGCCAAATTTCAGTGACACGTCATTGTCTTTAAATATTCCGGCTTACTTGAATTGACTAACTCTGGCCAAAAGAGAATAACCCACAAGGTTTGACTTCCTCATAATGAATTGTATGTTGATTCGCAAAATTTGGATCTCGAATGAACAACAATCGTCCCACGGAGGCTAGATTGGTCTCTGTAGAAAGCACGCTCAAGGTGCTCAAAGCCCTGACGCCGGGACAACAATCAGTGGAAATCGCAGACCTGGAGGACAAGATCAATCATCAGACCTAGAAGATGAGATCAACCATCAGACCTGGAAAATGAGATCAGCCACGCAAAATGCCTACTCACTACGAAAAATGTATTGTCATTAGAGGTCTCATTATAGGCACCTCAAACATCTGAAGACCCCATGAAGGAACAATGGCTTATGGAACTCGTCCCTCCTGTCAAACGTAGCAGAGAAATTATTCATACTCCGGATCTTCGTCAGGGACCTCTTGATGACCACAGTCCACAGTTTGGGAATTCACCCCTCTACCTTATCATAGTAGACTTCAACGTGAGAGTGGGCGACCTTGGACCTGTACCTGAAGAAGCGGTGAAAGGCTCGGGCTTGGCGACGAGTCGAGCCACTCTGGATCCAGTGCCGAACGCAAGGGGGATACGCTTCAACAACGCTTTTACAGTCAACGGGATGATCCTTCATAACGGTGGAACTTCTCGGGATATACCGGCACATACTAAGCACACGTTCTGTGTATAACAAAGAAGTATGTCTACATGATCTAGCATTCCACCAGAAACCAATCTGCTTTGGACCACCTCACAGTGTGCTTCGACCTCTGCTTCGCTCCCATCACCTATTGGCAGTGTATTGGATGTTCCGACAAAGTTGCCATAACCGCTGGTATAAATTCGGCCCTGAGTTTAATCCTAAAAAATTCAATTACTAAAGTAATGTCCAAGTCCGGCATAATTAGAATAGTTCATGTGCCATTCAGGCGCTAACAATATGGAAAAAATATAAATACTTCTTCGATGTGGGATTAGAAGAAGCCAGACGAGAAGCGAACTCTGGTTCAACTTATCTCGCTATTCCGAACCATGTAACGTCTGAAGGTGAGGAATGCCTCAAGATCAACCGTTAGTCGACTTCGCGGACATCAAGGACTCAAGCGCACAAAACATGAAGAGAAAAGAGATAAAGGATCCTATAAAAATGAAACATGCCAGCTGTTCACCACCGAAGCCAAATCCTCCGAGAATTACTGCCGATCTTCGAACGTGGATGCCGAAGTAGCTGTGGAACAAGGTTATGCACGATGTATCACCTTCGACTACCTTGACTACTAAACCTAGGGTCGAGCCCCCAGCTGGTCGCCTATTTCTGGATGCCTACTCAACAGTTGAATAGGGCTGTGTGAAAACACAAAAGTGACACACGTTGGTTCCATTAGCCGCAAGCTTGTGAGGCAGGGTCGCCGATAAACGTCTACAAGAAATGATTTAGTTTCGGAAGAGGTTGCCACCTGGAACTATTACCATGAAAAGCTCGAGTGAATCGACAACCGCATACTGCACTCCTGACAGGTAATGAACGGATAGTACCTCGGCAAGCAATCGAAGAGTCTGTATACGTCTTCTTCGTCGACTTTGAGGGTGATTTTGACTTCTGCAAACATACAATACTATGGCCAAAGTAATTGATAATTGAATTCATCGACTATGAATTTTATAATTCAATAACCGATACACCGATTGCAGTAAACCCATGAAGAATTGTCCTTGGGACAGTTTTCACAGTAATTCTTTTAG
>JAEUYN010001708.1:0-20341 GCA_018257835.1 Euura lappo
TGTCACGAAATATTTAACAGCACACTTAACATTTCGTAGCACGTATGTTCTGCAGGTGGTAAGATTCATTGAATCGTTAAAAATAAAAACTATGCGTACGTCATCACGATATAGATAAAATGTGTTTTTTGAACGTTAAGCTCTTTGTTTGGAACCATTTTATTCTCTATATTTTATGCTACACGGAATGTTCAAACCATTTTCAATATGTCAGGTTCCACTCGATTCGTCAAGTATTGTCATGATATCCTGATTTTTGTTTCAGCTAACAGCATCGAGGGTAAGTTAAAGATACAGAGATTTTCGATAATGACAGATATTCACTTGTTGTTCGAATTCATAACGTTATGCTCTTTGTTTGGAACCATTTTATTCTCTACATTTTATGCTATACGGAATGTTCAAACCATTTTCAACATGTCAGGTTCCACTCGATTCGTCAAGTATTGTCATGATATCCTGATTTTTGTTTCAGGAGTCGATGCAATCCCGTCTGCCATCGACGGTGAGTTAAAGATACAGAGATTTTCGATAATGACAGATATTCGCTTGATGTTCGAATTTAGCTCAAGTGAGTCGAGCACCGCGGAATGACGACTAATCACAGTCCTCTTTACTTAAATTTCAGCTGCCCTGACAGTTGTCAAAGACGCACTGAGAGATCAGGCGATCCGTGTTAAACACTTTTCCGACGGTAAGTTCAAAACAATGTCACCCAATGAAGATATTCAAGTCATAGCTACTAAGACGTGCGTCAAATATTGACAAAGTACAATAGTGTCATGATGTACCTATTTTATTTTCAGATCCGGAATCCGGGTTGCAGATCGAAGACGCTAGTAAGTGATAAGTGGATACACTTACTTGACCAATTTATACGTCTACCAAAACGCTCGAATTATCTTTGTCTCCGTATTCTGGAAAATCATTCCGTTCGATATTCAGGACCTCTCTATTTCTATTTCAGAAGAGTTGACGGGAGCCGCAACCTACATCGCAAACGCTGTAGCTAATATCCTAGTGGGTATCAAGAGTGAGTTGAAGACGACTTTTACCCTTTAAAAATGTTTTTGTCATCTACTGTTCGCTTCACATATCAGGGTGAAGTCGAGAAATTGTTTTAATTGACCGAGATTTTCTATTTTGATTCTTCATATTTCATTATTTTTTTCACTTTTTGCCATTATATCATGCGTCAATTGGTGAATTTCCACTCTGTCATGATACGCCTATTTTATTTTCAGGAACCAAAGAAGAAATTGCTGCCAACTTCATGGGTAAGTGACACTCATTCGAAAAATACATCAAGCCTAGCTTGATTTTCATCCAGCTGTTGTTAGAACTGAGTGAGAGTCGAAGACGACTTGATCATAACCTCTGTATTCGAATTTCAGGTTCTGTCAACGAAGTAGAAACCAATATTATAACCCATTTGCAAAGAGCTGGAAGCAGCGCCGGAGGTGAGTTGAAGACGATTGTGCCCATCTAGAATATCGCGCCTCAATTAGCACTTGAAAATTGTCTAAATTATTGAGGTATCTTTTAATTTCCAGGTACCAGCGATCAGATCCGAGGTTCTGTGATCATATTTACTCAAGTATTCGACTCAATCCACCCCCTAGTCGATGCGATTTTGGATGATGCTATCGCGGTTGCCCGTAGTAAGTTGGAAACAATCGTACCATTAGAAATATAATTGTCATACTGAGATCTATCGTTTGCTACAAACCAAATTCCAATGAGGCTTTCATAAATTGATCTATTTCCTTAGCCTCCAGTTAGGCGAACGTATTTGATACTCAACATTCGATCCCTGATTTCAATTGTACCACCTGCACCAGTTTAGTACTGCTTAACTACGATCCTGAATATTTTGACTTTTTATATTATTTCCAACATCAAATAAAATATGATGATTTCTTAAATTATACTTTCAATGTGCTCTGGTAATTGCCATTGAATCGTAATTTCACTTTCTCAGGTGGATCTGGATCTGGATCTGGATCTGGACCTGGATCTGGACCTGGACCTCGATCTGGATCTGGATCTGGATCTGGATCGGGATCTGGACCTGGATCTGGACCTGGATCTGGATCCGGACCTGGATCTGGATCTGGACCTGGATCTGGATCTGGACCTGGATCTGGACCTGGACCTCGATCTGGATCTGGATCTGCATCTGGATCTGGATCTCCACCTAGATCTAGATCCAGATCTCCACCTGGATCTGGATCCAGATTTCCATCTGGGTCTGGATCTGGGTAATCATAAATCCCATGCCAGTCCAGCTGAACCGAAGCAGCGGAAGAGACTATTGGTGAGTGTCATCGACAGTATCTGCGCCTGATACGAAGATACTGAATATATTTATTCACTAATTTTGGTGAATCTATTCGCAGGCCACTTCTTAGCAGCTATCGCGAAGCGGAATATTCGGAACCGCTTGTGCTAATCTGAAAAACTTTTTGTGGAAGAACGTAAATCATCTGCTGGACGAGAGACTACCACTTTCTTCCAGCACGTCTTCCAATTGATTACTGAATATGTATATACCAGTGAGAATAATGTAAAGCTGCATAAGATTGTGAGCAATAAAATCAATTTCGAAAATATTCATTCGCTGTATCGTATAAGTTTTCCATTTCTCAACACAGATTCCGAATACAAAAGAATAAAGACATTCAGAGGCCCTTATAAAAACGATTACTTTTTCCTTCCGAGTCACGTGACATGTGAAAAGGTTTTTTTATTTGCAACACCTGCATGAAAAGTTTGATTCCGTTCGGACCGCTAAACCGATTTAGATGAAATTTGCAAGGCATACTGTTCTTCTTCCGAGGCTGTGCCAATAAAGTTTTCAAACGTCGCTCGCTAACCATGTTCAAGTACAAAATACCGTGAGGAATATTACGATACAGATAGTTAGTCACTGATTATCCGAAAATAGTTATTACCATAATCTAGTGTGCTGAAAGATATTTCGGAAAACTTGTGCAAACTTTGTTACATCGAGTGTCTAATGGCATAAGGTCGTAGCGCCAAAAATGCGATTTTGGTGGCAAAAGGTCGTATAATTTTTTTTTTACGCCATTCGCTCCGAAAACGGCAAACAAAGAAAGATAAATTGAAATTACGAGATCGAAAAATGTAAGTGCAAAAGGTCATAAGTTTGGCGGATACGTCGGTCTTTCATTACAATTTTTAAGGAAAAATAAGAAAGAACGTAAAGGCAAAACGTCGTAAGCGCCATTTTTTTTAATGATTTTTAATGATTCTTCCAAATAGTTGTAAAAACTCGTAAAACGCAGAGAAAATTCGAAATCGACGTCGTTTCGAAAAATTCGATAAAAGAAATCGCAGTTAAAAGCAGAAGGTCGTATCCGCCCAGCTTACGACCTTTTGCACTTACATTTTTCGATCTCGTAATTTCAATTGATCTATACGTTTCGAACGTTTTCAGAGCGATTGGCGTGAAAAAAAAAATTATACGACTTTATGCCATTATAAACAGCAAAACGTCGTATAATGGCGCTTACGTCCTTATGTCATTAGACACGCGACATACGTGACCAATGTTTCGTTCATCGCCTACGTTAAGTTATCGACGTGGTAGGGGGTCTCTCTGCTGTGTATAAATACGACGGATCGGACGAATTCTAACCAGAAACCTATTTCTAACGAAGTAAGTGGCTACCTTCAACATGAACAAGATCTTCTGTCTTCTCGTCGCCTCATTGGTGTGCGTGGGTGTTGCCAGCTGCAGCGGTAAGTTACAGACCAATAGCACATGCTCGAACGTTCTATTTTCCAATACAATGAAACCTCACTTATGCTTATTTCAATCGGGTACGCTAGAAAATACATACATATAAGTGAGAATAACGTAAAAAAAAACTAATCGAGAGTCAAGTGGTTCGATAGCTTCCACGTCAGCATTGCAATTATTCACACACATCATCAACAGGTGAAAAAACCTGTTCTGTAGATAAACGTAGAAATATTTTTGCATCAAGGAGTAAAATATTCTCGATACAACAAGGATACAATATTCAAACTGAGAATATTTGAATTATTGATTTCAATTCCAACAGCCAAACTGGAACTCATGGACGTATATCGAAAGCAATCAACTTTTGAAGTGTTGTGTCACGAAATATTTAACAGCACACTTAACATTTTGTAGCACGTATGTTCTGCAGGTGGTAAGATTTATTGAATCGTTAAAAATAAAAACTATGCGTACGTCGTCACGATATAGATAAAATGTGTTTTTTGAACGTTACCCTGGTGGAAATAATTTCTACGCCAAAGTACGACAAAAGTGAAAAATGTAGAAAATCGTAGAAATTAGTTAAACAATGTGAAAAATAGTTAAAAAATTCCGAAATTCGTCGAAATCGGTAGAAGATCGCAGAAAAGAGGTATTTTTTTCGTAGAAAAATACGGATTTCTACAATCTATGACGAAAATTTACAATTCTTAATCAACAATTTAAAAAAAATTAAAAGTCGATAATGGAATTTATTTTTTTTCGTAGAATGTCATAGACTTTCATAAAAAAGTACGAATTTCGAAATAACTTAATGCGACTCTACGATTTTTAATGACAAACTATTTCAGTTAAGGAATGCAAAACAACTACATCTTTCTGAAATACAACTTCTGACGAAATATTATGAAAATATACAGTTATGTCTTTAAATAAATGAAATCTACGGCACGATGAGGTAGAATTTTTTTCGGCGTGAAATTTCGTGAACTTTCGTACAAAACTACGAACTTCTATAACAAATTATGAAAATCAACGTCTTTTTTCATGAGAATATCTTTCATTTTCGACACCATCTTTCATTTTGCGTCGATTCTCGTAGATATTCGTAGAATCTACGTGAATTTTACCAATATCCACGAAAAAGTACGAACAAAGTAATGACATTTATTGGCCCAGAGCCAATAATTGTCATACATAATACAGCTACACAAGCTATCAGCTTACAGCTGTTTTGTAATAATAATAATAATAATAATAATAATAATAATAATAATAATAATAATAATAATAATAATTTATGACTCGAACGAACGTCAGCTGTTTGTTGCCTACATTAGCGTAAAATTCTACGAAAAACTATAAAAATATATGACATTCCAAGAAATCGAAATAAAATATAGAACTCCTACGGAGCACATTTTTTGTATTTTTTTTTCTAAGAACTTAGGATTTTTCTGGAATTTTGTAGGATTGTATAATAAACTGTAGTCTACGATGTTGGAATAATTAGAAAAAATAAGAAATGCAAAATTTAGGCTCATCAAATTTCGTAGAATCTTGTATAATTGCGTACCATTCTACAAGAAACTCCAATTATTCCCGATTTCTCAAGAAATATGAAGAAGAAGTATAAAGAAAAAATATTTAATTCAAAATAAGAAAATTCAAGCTCGTAGAATTTCATAGGATGTCGTACAATTTTGTAGAATCCTACAACAAACTCCAATAATTATTCACAATTTTCCATGAATTATCTAAAAATAAATTGTATTCAAAATAATAAAACTTCTACGTCAAACTACGATTAAATTCAAGCCTAAAAATGTGCAGAATACCGTGATTTTCGGACTAATTCAAAATTCCGTGTAGTTTTCCGTATTTTTTCCATGGATATTCGTAGATATGATACTTCCGTTACTTGAAGACTGTAGATTTTCGTAATTTTTCATGAATATCCGTATAGTTTTTCACTTCCAAGACTACGAAAAATTATTCAGCTTTACATCGATTGTCGATCTTCGTAGATATTCGTAGAACTGATATTCTATTGGTTTGAAGACTACGATTTTAGCAGTAGAAAACTAGTAATTTTTATGAGAATTTTCCAAATTCTACTTTCTTCAAGCAACGGAATATTAGTTCCACGAATAGCCACGACAATTTAAAAAAATCTACAAATGGAATAAGGCTGAATGTTCTTTCGCCGAGAATCGTTACTATTCTCCGAAAAATTCTGTTAATTTATATTTTTCTACTACAGAAGTGAAAAGCCCAACAGCGAAAAAAAATGTATCATACTTATTCGCCATCTCCGTGCAATAGTACGATCTTCTACGTCAAATTACGATAATGTATAATTTTCATCGAAAAGCTGCTAGAAGATGAAACTTGACTAACACGAAAAAGTTTTAAAGTTCCATGCATGTCAGTCGCTAACGTGATATTGCCAGAAAATATTAAAATCTTAAAGATGAAACGGAGTGACCTGAAGACCGTAACTCTGGTGATCAACGAGGTTAAGCACGTTTGGACGCGGTCAGTACTTGGATGGGTGGCCCGGACAAGTGAGCTGAGTTCGAATCCCCCACTGGCAGGAATTTCTATGGAAAAATCTACGAAAATCTTCGAAAAAGTACTACATTCTACGAAAATTTCTACGCAGATACTACGAAATTGTTCCAAAACAGGCGGAAAATCGTAGAAGTTTTCGTAGATAATCATACAATTTTCGTAGTTTGTGGTAAAAATTATTTTCATATAAAATGTTACGATATTCTACACAAAACACCGAAAGGAAGTACGAAAATTTCTATGCCAAAACTACGACAATGTTCCAATTGCCCTACAACGACATAGAAAATAATAGAAATGTTCATAGAAATTCGTAGAAATTGGCGTAGAAAATCGTAGAAATATTCTGTAGAAAATCGTAGAAATATTCTGTAGAAAATCGTAGAAATATTCTGTAGAAAATCGTAGAAATATTCTGTAGAAAATCGTAGAAATATTCGTACTTTGGCGTAGAAATTATTTCCCACCAGGGTATGCTCTTTGTTTGGAACCATTTTATCCTCTACGTTTTATGGTATTGTCATGATATCCTGATTTTGTTGCAGGACTCGAACCACCGGGCTGCAGAATCAAGTAAGTTAAAGATACAGAGATTTTCGATAATGACAGATATTCACTTGTTCAATTTATAACGTTATGCTCTTTGTTTGGAACCATTTATTCCCATTTTTATGCTATAATACAAGGAATGTTCAAACCATTTTCAACATGTCAGGTTCCACTCGATTCGTTCAGTATTGTCATGATATCCTGATTTTGGTTTCAGGAGTCGATCCAACCCCGGCTGCCAGAATCAGCAGTAAGTTAAAGATACAGAGATTTTCGATAATGACAGATATTCACTTGTTGTTCGAATTTATAACGTTATGCTCTTTGTTTGGAACCATTTTATTCTCTACATTTTATGCTACACGGAATGTTGAAACCATTTTCAACATGCAGGTTCCACTCGATTCGTCAAGTATTGTCATGATATCCTGATTTTTGTTTCAGGAGACCCCCCCAACCGTTCACCCCGCCCTTCCAAAAATCTACAGTAAGTTAAAGATACAGAGATTTTCGATAATGACAGATATTCACTTGCTGTTCGAATTTATAACGTTATGCTCTTTAAGACAATAAATCATCGGAATAGGTCAATGTAGACATTATTTATTGGAAGGTCGACGTTTCGACCGGCGCCGGCCGATCATCATCAGGCTATAACAATTACAATATTCTTAAAAACTGGTTTAAGTTAACAATATATAATTAAATATAAAAAGTCCGCATTTACATTCATTCAAATTGTTAATAAAAAAAAAAAAAAAAAAAAACTTACAATGACTCCCTATCATATGCGTTTTCTTTGACGCCAACAGGTGAAGTGATTCGACATATTCAAAAAATCTGTTTAACGGAGATCTCCAATCTTGTGATTGGTTCGCGTATTAAGATGGCGTGATAACTTTATAGGCGGTTATTTCAAACCCAAAATGCCCGTGTACAGGTGACTTAGATTTTGGATATCAGTACGCTTGTTTACAGAGTTTGTTTTTGAAATGTGGATCATCTCCTTGATCAGTCTTTTTTTAAATTAGGTTCCGGTATCGACGACCTGTACGTTATCGAAATCGAAAACGTGTCCTTTGCTCAGTGCGTGATGTGCCAAAGCCGACTTTTCAGTATTTTTGGCCTTCACGTCATATTTGTGTCCATTCATTGCGGTTTTAATATGCTGTTTCAGACCAATATGTAACATTGTGGACACATTTTACAGTTCACCTTGTATACCGTGTTAATGCGATCTGGGTTATTTACTTTGGATTGAGGTTCGTGAATAGACTTGAAGTGTTGTTAGATATTTTGCACGTGGTCTGGATCCCTTCTTTTTTTAGGATATGTTGTATACGTGGAGTTAAGTCATCCACAAAAGGAATCGAGCAAATAATTTTATTGTTATTGATGTCCTCATTTTCCCAATTAATGCTGTTGTAATACTTATTGACTCCATCCTTTTTTACTCTGCTGATCCAAAATTGTTATAGCCTGATGATGATCGGCCGGCGCCGGTCGAAACGTCGACCTTCCAATAAATAATGTCTACATTGACCTATTCCGATGATTTATTGTCTTATCCACGATATGGTCACGAAATCAACGTAGTTATGCTCTTTGTTTGGAACCATTTTATTCTCTACATTTTATGCTACACGGAATGTTCAAACCATTTTCAACATGTCAGGTTCCACTCGATTCGTCAAGTATTGTCATGATATCCTGATTTTTGTTTCAGGAGTCGATCCAATCGCGGCTAAAAGACTCAAAGGTGAGTTGAAGATACAGAGATTTTCGATAATGACAGATATTCACTTGTTGTTCGAATTTATAACGTTAGGCTCTTAATTGTTTGGAGCCATTTTATTCTCTACATTTTATGCTATAATACAAGGAATGATCAAACCATTTTCAACGTGTCAGGTTCCACTCGATTCGTCAAGTATTGTCATGATATCCGGATTTTTGTTTCAGGATCCGACCCAGACGCGGCTGTCGCCGCGGTTGCCAAAGTCAGAAGTAAGTTAAAGATACAGAGATTTTCGATAATGACAGATATTCACTTGTTGTTCGAATTTAGCTCAAGCCAGTCGAGCACCGCGGAATGACGACTTAATCACAGTCCTCTTTACTTAAATTTCAGATCTAGTGATAGATTTCAAAGACCAACTGGCAGCACTTGCAGGTAATGTTACACGGATGTCCGACAGTAAATTCAAAACAATGTCACCCAATGAAGATATTCAAGTCATAACTACTAAGACATGCGTCAAATATTGACAAAGTACAATAGTGTCATGATGTACCTATTTTATTTTGCAGGTAGCGATTCTAGGATGCCCCACCCAGACGCTGGTAAGTGATGAGTGGATACACTTACTTGACCAATTTATACGTCTACCAAAACGCTCGAATTATCTTTGTCTCCGTATTCTGGAAAGTCATTCCGTTTGATATTCAGGACCTCTCTATTTCTATTTCAGAAACTTTGAAGAGAGCCGGAAACTATTTCGCAACCCATGTAGCTTCTATCCTAGAGGGTTACGGGTGTGAGTTGAAGACGACTTTTACCCTTTAAAAATGTTTTTGTGATCTACTGTTAGCTTCACATATCCGGGTGAAGTCGAGAAATTGTTTTAATTGACCGAGATTTTCTATTTTGATTCTTAATAGTTCATTATTTTTTTCACTGAATGCCATTATATCATGCGTCAATTGGTGAATTTCCACCATATCATGATAAGCTTATTTTATTTTCAGCAAACAAATCAGTAATTGTTACCGGATTCTGGAGTAAGTGACACTCATTCGAAAAATACATCAAGCCTAGCTTGATTTTTATCCAGCTGTTGTTAGAACTCAGTGAGAGTCGAAGACGACTTGATCATAACCTCTGTATTCCAATTTCAGAGTATGTCACCCCAGTAAAATCCAGAATGATGGGCCATGCGCAACAAACTGAAAGGACAGCCGGACGTGAGTTGAAGACGATTGTGCCCATCTATAGAATATCGCGCCTCAATTAGCACTTGAAAATTGTCGAAATTATTGAAGTATCTTTTAATTTCCAGATACCAGCCCTCAGAATACAGTTAATGTGACCAGAATTAATGAAGAATTCAACGCAATCGAGACCCAAGTCAATGCGATTTTGGATATTGCTAACGCGACTGTCCCTGGTAAGTTGGAAACAATCGTACCATCAGAAATATAGTTGTCATACTGAGATGCATCGTTTGCTACAATCCAAATTCCAATGAGGCTTTGATAAATTGATTTATTCTCTCAGCCTCCAGTTAGGCAAACGTATTTGATACTCATTGTCAACATTCGATCCCTGACTTCAATTGTACCACCTGCACCAGTTTAGTACTGCTAAACTACGATCCTGAATATTTAGACTTTTTATATTATTTCCAACATCAACTAAAATATGATGATTTCTTAAATTATACTTTTAATGTGTTCTGGTAATTGCCATTGAATCGTAATTTCACTTTCTCAGAAAGACGTCTAAGATTTCCAGGTTATAGACCTCGACCATTATAAATCCCATGCCAGTCCAGCTGAACCGAAGCAGCGGAAGAGACTATTGGTGGGTGTCATCGACAGTATCTGCGCCTGATACGAAGATGCTGAATATATTTATTCACTAATTTTGGCGAATCTATTCGCAGGCCACTTCTTAGCAGCTATCGCGGAGCGGAATATTCGGAACCGCTTGTGCTAATCTGAAGAACTTTTTGTGGAAGAACGTAAATCATCTGCTGGACGAGAGACTCCCACTTTCTTCCAGCACGTCTTCCAATTGATTACTGAATATGTATACGTTTACCAGTGAGAATAATGTAAAGCTGCGTAAGATTGTGAGCAATAAAAATCAATTTCGAAAATATTCATTCGCTGTATCGTATAAATTGTCCATCTCCCAACACAGATTCCGAATACAAAAGAATAAAGACATTCAGAGGCCCTCATAAAAACGATTACTTTTTTCTTCCGAGTCACGTGACATGTGAAAAGGTTCTTTTATTTGCAACACCGGCGTGAAAAGTTCGATTCCGTTCGGACCGCTAAACCGATTTGGATGAAATTTGCAAGGCATACCGTTCTTCTTCCGAGGCTTTGCCAATAAAGTTTTCAAACGATAGATGGTTTGCAACGGTTTTCAGATCTCGCGAATAAATTTGCACCGTGTTGGCTACAGTAACGCGTCACCACACTGTCGAAATCCTCCTTGACTTCAAAGCCTTTTGTGGACGGAGCTCAAACGGGAGAAAATTTAATTCCAGATATGACATTTCAAAAACGCGAATTTGGTGGCAAAAGGTCGTATAATTTTTTTTTCACGCCATTCGCCCTGAAAACGTTCAAAACGTATAGATCAATTGAAATTACGAGATCGAAAAATGTAAGTGCAAAAGGTCGTTTGGCGGATACGTCGTTCTTTCATTACAATTTTTGAGGAAAAATAAGAAACAACGTAAAGGCAAATCGTCGTAAACGCCATTTTTTAAAATGATTTTTAATGATTTTTCCAAATAGTTGTAAAAACTCGGAAAACGCAAAGATAAATTGAAGGAACGACCATTAAAAAGAAATTCGATAAAAGAAATCGCAGTCAACAGCAGAAGGTCGTATCCGCCCAACTTACGACCTTTTGCACTCAAATTTTTCGATCTCGTAATTTCAATTGATCTATACGCTTCGAACGTTTTCAGAGCGATTGGAGTGAAAAAACAAATTATACGACTTTATGCCATTATAAACAGCAAAACGTCGAGTATAATGGCGCTTACGTCCTTATGTCATTAGACACGCGATATCATGTTGGAGAAATATTGTCACTACACTTTCCTTACCATAATCCTTATTTATAGAAAATTTTGTGAGTAATCATATTTCTAAATATTCGATATATTGAATCCAGGAAGATATTTGTATCAAAAAATAGATTTTCGCTCTTCATTTTCGTTCCATCTCAAAACTCTAGAATCTCTTGTCAAAGCAATCTCACAAATTATTTGAAACTACGCGATATTGCAATAGGTGAAGCTGCATTTTTTATCCAGTTGCTTTTCGAATTTTCGCATGCAACACATTGATCACATCATCCCGATCTTCATCGATAAGATCGTTCAAATAATCCGTCCTGTTTCCCTCCTCATCGAAGCAGAGACGATGAAGTTTTCTAAAGACACGACGAACATTGATTCCTGCGGCGCGTAGAATGGTCGATAGATTTTTCGGAGTAAACAGCTCTTCGTCGTCATCCAAGAAGTGCCTCAAGCGATTCCTTCCATCGTCGAAACACGATTTATGAAAGATTCCCAATACCGAAGCCGCGTTGTTTCCTGCCATCGACAATACACTCGATATATCACCGGGCGTGAAACCAGCCTCGCAAAAGTCTCCCAAAGTCCTTGTCCTCGCTCCGGTCGTCTCGTCGAAGCAAGCGTCGTGGAAGTCTCTGAAAGCCGAGCAAACGTTGGCCCTCGCTCCGTGCAGTATCCAGGATAGATTGCTCGCGGTGAAACCGGAGCTCAAAAAGTTGTTCAAACACTTTTTCGCCTCCAACCGGAAACAAAATTCGTGTAATTCCTTCAGATTCCCAGGTGCTCCGCTCAGTATACCGCATAAGTCTGACGACCTGAAACCTGCTTGATGGAAATCGACCAGAAGTTCGGTTTTTTCCCTCTCGTCGCTGAAACAGAGACGATGGAATTTTGCCAACGCAGAAGAAGCCGAGGATCCTGATCTGCATAGCAGACAGGATAAGTTGCTGGGCTTGATACCGGCGCTACCAAAGTCGTCCAGTAGGTGCGACGTCTTCCCCTCGTCGTCGAAACAGAGTCTGTGCAGCTTTTCGAACGCCTCTTTGGCATTGGCTCCAGACCCGCTGAATATACCGGACAAGTTCTTCATCGTGAATCGGTTTTTCTTGACAAAGTGTTTCAGGTGGGATTTTCTGCCTCCTTGATCGTCGAACCAGGCGTCGAACAAGGCTCTGAACGCTTCGGACGCCTTGGCCCCAGCGCCGCTCAGGATGCTGGACATAGTAGCCAGGCCGATTCCCTCGTCTCCTAGAGTTTCTAAATACCGAGTTTTGGCTCCTTCCTCGTCAAAGAGCGTCCGATACAGTTCCTCGAAAGCCTTAGGAGTCTTGGCGCCTGCTCCGTTCAGAATGCTCGAGAAATTGACCAGACTGATTCCCTCCTCTTCGAGAGTCTGCAAGCATTTCCTCTTATTCCCTTCCCCGTCGAACCAGTGATCGTAGAGTTCTGCGAAAGCTTTAGGAGCCTTGGCTCCACCTCCGTGCAGAATGCTGGAGATGTTGGTCAGGCTGATACCCTCTGCTTCCAGTGTCTTCAAATATCCTCTCTCGTCGGTCCAGAGATCGTACAGGTCTTTGAAGGCTTTCGGAGCCTTGGCCCCAGCTCCGCCCAAGATTCCTGACATACTGGCTAAACTTATCCCCCTGTCTCCAAGGTTCTTCAAGCATTCACGGTCAAACCAGAGACCATACAAGTCCGTAAAAGCTTTCGGCGCCTTGGCTCCGGCCCCATGCAAGATGCTAGACACGCAACTCAGGCTCGTTTCCTTCTCTATCTTCCTCAAAAATCGAGTCCTCTTTCCCTTTCCGTCGAACCAGACGTCGTACAAGGCTCTGAAAGCTTCCGGAGCCTTTACTCCGGCTCCGTTAAGGATTCCAGACACATTGGCTAGACCGATTCCCTTCTCCTCGAGAGTCTTCAGGTACTCTGTCTTCTCTCCGTCTTCGTCGAACCAAACGTCGTACAGGTCCTTGAAAGTTTTCGGAGCGTTAGCTCCCGCTCTGCTCAAAATGCTCGTTGCGTTAGCGAGGCTGATGCCGTGCTCTTCGAACGCCTTCAACCACCGCGTCTTCTTCCCTTCCGCGTCGAACCAGAGGTCGTACAAGTCCTTGAAAGCCTTCGGCGCCTTGGCGCCGGCTCCGTTCAGGATGCTGGACATACTGGCTAGACCTATTCCCCTTTTCTCCAGTGTCTTCAGGTACCGCGTCTTATTGCCTTCCGAGTCGAACCAGAGATCGTACAAGTCTACGAAGGCTCTGGGCGCCTTGGCTCTCGCTCCGTTCAGGATACTAGACATGCTAGTAAGGCTTATCCCTTGTTCTTCGAGCGTCGATAGGTACCGCGTCTTCCTCCCTTCCGCGTCGAACCAGAGGTCGTAGAGCTCCTTGAAGGCTCTGGGAGCGCTGGCCCCCGTCCCTCCCAAAATACTGGTCATAGAGGCCAGACTCACTCCGCTCTTTCTCATCGTCTTCAGGCATCCAGTCTCTTTCCCTGATCGACCGTCGAACCAGAGGTCATACAAGGCCACGAAAGCCTCGGGACCGCCGCCCCCCGCTCTGCTCAGAAGGCTAGACACTCCGGACAAGGGGATTCCCTTCTCTTCCAGTTTTTTCAGGTACTCAGTTTTTCGACCTTGGTCGTCGACCCAGAGATCGTACAGGTCGTTGAAAGCCTTGGGTGCCTTGGACCCCGACCTGCTCAAAATGCTGGACATGTTGGATGGATTTATACCATTTCTCTCAAGAATTTCCAGCCGCTTTTCTTTCGTCAGAAATTCGGAGAAGTCGTCGTAAGCAGGCGTTACTTTACTGCCCACAACGATTCTAACGAATTTTGTTATCACTTCGTTGGTCTGATTGCGCACCCGCTTTGACGCCGCCTCATCCTCGTCTGAGACGCTTCGTCTCCGTTTTCTGGGGCTGACAACCATTTTTCTTTTTGCATCTGTGGTGTAAATCGCGTGAATCGCTCTCTTTACTCTGATGCAGAATCGATGCTACACACAACAGCGAAGTTTGGGAATCCCCGCATTAACGCTGTTGAATCGACTCGTGTTCGCGAACTGCGCATGCACAGAACCCTGAAACAGCAAAAGAATAACTTTTTAATCATTCTTTGCGCATAAATAAGGCAGCCGGAAATACGGAATGAGCGATAGTTTTCGATTAATCGAGTGTATCGATATTTTCTCTGATTATTCGAACATCGGAAAATTCGATTTTCATGTTTTTTATTCAGGTTTTTTGTGGCTTCGAAATTCGACTGTTCAACAACAGCCTAACATCTCATCGCTTCGACAACAGTGAACGATAAATGAAGGTGGGAATATTGTAAATAATGTGTATATATTTGTGAAAAATGAAAATAAATCGGTTATGCAAATGAACAGGGTTTTTTAATTCCTCATTTATATTCATGCACCGATTTATCGATATTTTTTTTTTGTTTACAAAGTTATCGATGTTCGTAATCGATTTTTATTTCAAATATCGATTCCATCCCATCCCTAGCCGGAAATATAATTTTTACTATATTACATCGTCTATGTCCGATCTACCCCCACAAGCTCGCGTCGATAAGGTAGATCGGAAGTCTGAAGTCTGCTAGAAATAAAAAAATTAGCTTTCAGACGATACGGATGGGTTCCAATACTGTCTGAAAGCTTGTTTCTCGATTCTAGCCAACTTCACATTACTTTTTATTAGTCGTTAGTGTTTTTTTTTGTCTTCTTCTGCTTCTTCACTGTTTTTTTTTTTTTGTCTATGGATAACGAAAATTTGTACCATTAAGGTGAAATGAAAGTCACGTGACCTCGATATGAGGCTGATGACTTACACTTGGAATTTTCAAACGCTATTTTCTCAGCCAAAACACATTCGATTGATGTGAAATTGATATCAGTGACGTATAAAAACTTAACGAAGGGCTTGATAATCGTGGATTTTCGAAAATCGAGACGTAATAACAGTTTTTTCACAATATCGTTCTGTAATCCAATGAAGTGCCGCCTCTCCCCACGAGGGGCAGCACCTCCTTGGGTTACAGAACAATATTGTCACACAAAATTCTGATTATATCTTTCGATATTCGAAAATCCACGATTGGCAGGCCCTTCGTTCAGTTATTCTACGTCACTGATATCAATTTCACATCAATCGAATGTGTTTTGGCTGAGAAAATAGCGTTTGAAAATTCCAAGTGTAAATCATATCGAGGTCACGTGACTTTCGTATACCTTAATAACAAGATAACAAAAAAGTAGTAGCAGCTTTCCCTTCTAACAATTTTTTTCATAGTCTATGGCTCGTCGTCGGTTCGCCGAGCTGTCAAGTTGGGCCAGTCCGGTTCCACTATTCTGACGTTAATCGTTCGCTCTCTCTCTCCATAACCCAATTTCACGTGTCTCTGTGTGTGTCTGTCTGCTGACAGACTTTCCAACGAATTCTTTTTTTTTTTTTTTGCCCTTCTACCTTCACTCTCGCTCCATCTCTCTCTCTCTAATTCTCTTTGTAAATACGAAATCAAATATTTATAACATCAACGATCGCCTATATAGCATCGAGAAGCAGGAAAAATGAATATTGAATTACGTACCGTACAGTGTGTCGACGTGTGTGTCTAACGACAAGAGAGAGACAACGCGGAAAAAAAAGAAGAAGAAGGATTTATCGAAAAGATAACAAAAACCGGTCACACAATTTTCGATAAATTAATTCGCGTGATAACATTTTCTTCTTCTTAATAATAATTTCTTTTTTAAATTCTAACGTGACGCGAATTTTAATCCCCGATAATCGCGTTACGATTTGGATAAATCCATAATGTCATACAGCGCGAGATCGAATTGCCGTCAGACGGCAATATGGTCGACGTTGTAGCCCCCTAACCTCCTAAAGACCCCGAAACCCGTAAATATTGAATCGACGATGCAAAATAATTCAAAAACCAGAGAGATGTTCATCGTTCGTGCTCTGGAAAAGATACTCGCGGATCGGGACGTCAGACGATCCCAGTTATCCCAGCTCAAAAAATCGTGCGAAGCAGCCCTCGGTGAGTATTCCTGGCCCTGACTCCCCCGGACCCGTAATCTCTAATCTTCCCCGCAGACGACCTCCGCAATGAGATCAAGGAGGTCCCGCCAGTCGCGGGCGAGGAGGCGACCTCCGACGCGCTCCCGCCGCCTAAGAACGACTCCAACGTCATATCCGCGGAGAAATATTTCCTCCCGTTCGAACTCGCCTGCCAGAGCAAGTCTCCGAGGATCGTCGTCACCGCGCTGGACTGTCTCCAGAAGCTCATAGCCTACGGACACCTGACGGGAAACGTGCCGGACTCCGCGGAGCCGGGGAAGCTCCTGATAGTCAGGATCGTAGAGACGATTTGCGACTGCTTCACCGGCCCCCAGACGGACGAGGGAGTGCAGCTGCAGATCATCAAGGCCCTGCTCACGGTCATGACCAGTCAGCATGTGGAAGTTCACGAGAGAACGGTGCTGCAGACTATCAGGACGGTTTACAACGTTTATCTGGCTTCTAGGAATCTTGTCAATCAGACAACGGCTAGAGCCACGCTTACGCAGATGATTAACGTGATTTTTGCGCGGATGGAGACTCAGGCGGTAAAATTGGGTTCTTTTTTTATTGAAATTGTTGATTTTTCCACATTTTGAAAGCTTCTTTCGATCGAATTGGATCAATTTTCGTATGTTTAGCGAGTTTTTTACTCTGAAAGTACGATTTGAAGGATTTTTTCTGATTAAAGATCGTTAATTTGTTCCTGATAGTCGATTTTCTCAGGAATTAGGGAATTTAAAACGTTTATTTCAATCAATTTCCTGGGGTTTATCAAGTTTTAACGCTAAAAAGATAATTTTTAACTGATTTTTCTTAATTAAAGACGTTAATTTGTTTCTAATTATCGATTTTGTGAGCAATTGGGGCATTTAAAACGTTTATTTTAATCAAACTCCATCAATTTTCTGATATTTATCAAGTTTTTACGCTAAAAAGACGATTTTGAACTGATTTTTCTTAATTAAAGACGTTAATTTGTTTCTAATTATCGATTTTGTGAGCAATTGGGGCATTTAAAACGTTTATTTTAATCAAACTCCATCAATTTTCTGATATTTATCAAGTTTTTACGCTAAAAAGACGATTTTGAACTGATTTTTCTTAATTAAAGACGTTAATTTGCTCCTAATTATCGATTTTGTGAGCAATTTGGGCATCTAAAACGTTTATTTTAATCAAACTTGATCAATTTTCTGATATTTATCAAGTTTTTACACTGAAAACACGATTTTGAACTGATTTTTCTTCATTAAAGTCGTTAATTCGTTTCTAATTATCGATTTTGTGAGCAATTGTGGCATTTAAAACGTTTATTTTAATCAAACTTGATCAATTTTCTGATATTTATCAAGTTTTTACACTGAAAACACGATTTTGAACTGATTTTTCTTCATTAAAGTCGTTAATTCGTTTCTAATTATCGATTTCGTGAGCAATTGGGGAATTTAAAACGTTTATTTTAATCAAACTGCATCAAATTCCTGATATTTATCAAGTTTTTACGCTAAAAAGACGATTTTGAACTGATTTTTCTTAATTAAAGTCGTTAATTTGTTTCTAATTATCGATTTTGTGAGCAATTGGGGCATTTAAAACGTTTATTTAAATCAATTTCCTGATATTTATCAAATTTCTGCTCCAAAAATACGATTCGAACTGATTTTTTCGATTCAATTCGTGAATTTCGAACATTTATTTCAATCAATCTCGTAAACACTCCTAAAAAACCTTTAAGACTCTCTAAATTTCGATATTCCAGGAAGAAGAAGCCCTGAGAACCGACAGCGAGGCGCAAACCGAGGTAGGAGAGCCGGAGAGCGAGGAGGGCCTGTGCAACGGGGCTCCGTCGGAGGCTCAGATCGTTGTAAAATCGATCCTCGACGAAGTAGTGAGTGCCTCGGTGCCGGAGGACCCTGTGATTCTCGTCTCCGAGGAGGCCTCGCTGGACCAGGTCGTCACAGACGACAACATAGACGAGGCTACTGTAGAAAGCGACAATATGGTCACGGCAAAATTCACTCACGTTCTGCAAAAGGACGCGTTTCTCGTCTTCAGAGCTCTCTGCAAACTCTCGATGAAGCCGCTGCCGGACGGGACCCCGGACCCGAAGCAAGTTTTGCGGGACTGAATCGACCTAGACCGGGTTCCTAACGGTTTGATATTTCCCCAGGTCCCACGAGCTCAGATCCAAGATTTTGTCGCTCCAGCTGCTCCTGGGGATCCTCCAGAGCGCCGGGCCGGTTCTGAGGTCGAACGAGATGTTCGTCATCGCCATAAAGCAGTACCTCTGCGTGGCTTTGTCCAAAAACGGGGTTTCCTCCGTCCCCGAGGTCTTCGAGCTCTCGCTCGCCCTGTTCTTGGCTCTGCTAGCCAGATTCAAGGTCCACCTGAAGATGCAGATCGAAGTATTCTTCAAGGAGATATTCATGAATATATTGGAAACTTCGAGCTCAAGCTTCGAACACAAGTGGATGGTCATTCACGCCCTCACGAGAATATGCGCGGACGCTCAGAGCGTCGTGGATATTTACGTTAACTACGACTGCGACCTTGCAGCCGCTAATTTGTTCGAAAGGTTCATAACGACTTGTACTAAAAAATCGTTTTTAGTGACAAAAATCGTTGGTTTATTCATTATTAACGATTTTTTAATCAATTTCTCATGACTAGCGAGGTTTTACTCCGGAAATACGATTTAAATTGTATTTTTTTCAATCAAAATCGTTAATTTTATCTTCAACTGTCAATTTTTTTATCATTTTTCGAACGTTTTCTGTACCAAAAATTTGATTTAAACCGATTTTTCGGGATTAAAATCGTTCAACTAGTTCCTATTCATCAAGTTTTCGACTTTTGGAATACTAATTACTAACTGGGACTGTGAAAACTACGTTATGTGAAGTTTCGAGGTCATTTTTTAATCAAAATTGATCAATTTGATGATGATTTCTCAAGTTTAGTACCAGAAATTCATTATTTATGTTAATTCTGTAAAGAATATCCGTTATTCACTTGAACTTATCGATTAAAATCAATTACTTGGAACTTTTAATCCCAAAAATGACATTTCTGGCTCTTAGAGTCTCAAAGTACTTGGAATTAACCCATTAACGATCTTTAATTACGATTTACAGTTCAAACTTTTAATTTCAGTCTCTGATTAGTTGAAAAAATCAAACTTTCATCTCTTCAAACCCTCGAAACGCTGAATTGAAGTTCAATTTTTCGATCAAAGTCCATTTTCTGTTGTTAATTGCAAACATTTCACCGAAAAGAAGCCTAAAAATGATCAATTACAGGCTCGTAAACGATCTTTCAAAGATCGCTCAGGGTCGCCAGGCGCTGGAACTGGGCGCATCCCCGAACCAGGAGAAATCGATGCGAATCCGAGGCCTAGAGTGCCTGGTTTCCATCCTAAAATGCATGGTGGAATGGAGCCGAGACTTGTACGTGAATCCAAGCGTGCCGGCGGACCAACAGCCGCCGTCAGAACCGCCGGATCCGCCTCTGGAACCGCCTTTACCTCATTACGGCAGCGCGGGCAGTCTCTCCTC
>JAEUYN010001710.1:0-41622 GCA_018257835.1 Euura lappo
CGCGAAACTATAAAACTTAATCCGATTTTTCATGCCCTTTTCCGTGGAAATTGATAGTTCTATCGATGAATTTCATATCACTTTTTTTGTAGAGAATTTTCCGTTCTATATTTTTTATAAGTACACCTCATAGCCGCAGGATCGACGGGAACGAAGATATTGGCGAAAAACCGAAAAAAGGTACTTTTTCGGGCCGTTTTTCCGCTGTAAAAAGTTATGCACAAGCCCGAATCTTTGTGACTTTTCACAGATTGTTTGGGGAGTCGAAAGGTACGTATACACCAATTTGCAGCTTGATCGGACTTTTTCCGAAGTGAAATGCTAAAGTTCCTGGACTATCAGGGATATGTTTTATCAAGAAATCGACGTCCGAAAATTTTCAGGCTCCGCAATTCCTATAGTTTTCCGAATTTCCGAAAATCCTTCGGCCGAAAGTTGTTTACCTCCAAAACCTACGTGTTCACCAAATTTCATCGAAATCGCTGACTATGAGGGACAGGAGTGTCACAGTTGACGTGGAATCGCCCATAGTGCATAGATCGATGTCTGTCACAAATGTCGCCACACTATCGCTGGATAGGTAGTTATTATGTTTCTTCGATCGGGGACAACAAATGAGAATAATGAAAATCAGAATTTCATTGTGACGTGACTCCCCGAGTCCCGCCACAAGCGCCTCACACACGGCACAGACACACACACACAGACGTGACGGACACGGACAGACAGGCCGCTCGGGCTCCTCCGGCTCTCAGACCGGACGCTCCCGAGCGTCGGAGAGACCGGCAGTCACGCTGGACTGCCGGGGAGGACACTTGGTCTTGGGACAGAGAGTGGATCGGAAGTACCCGGAGAGAAATCCTGAGAGATAGCGGAAAGTGTAGAGGACGGACAGAGGAGAGAGACGGACAGACGGGACGGAGCGGGAGAGCATTACGCACACACACACACACCCTGACGGACCGTCACACAGTGGTCCCAAATCCCAAATCTTCGGTCAAAAATAGAAGGTATCGTGTAATCGCTACAAAATTCGGTATTCGGGGGTTTTCGAGGTCACTGAACACGAATCTGAAGTCAAATTTTCAAAAAACAAGATGGCGGCCCAAAAACGGCGGAAAATTTTCTTAAAAATTCAATCAATCTTCACGGAATTCGGTATTCGGGGGTTTTCGAGGTCACTGAACACGAATCCGAAGTCAAATTTTCAAAAAACAAGATGGCGGCCCAAAAACGGCGGAAAATTTTCTTAAAAATTCAATCAATCTTCACGGAATTCGGTATTCGGGGGTTTTCGAGGTCACTGAACACGAATCCGAAGTCAAATTTTCAAAAAACAAGATGGCGGCCCAAAAACGGCGGAAAATTTTCTTAAAAATTCAATCAATCTTCACGGAATTCGGTATTCGGGGGTTTTCCAGATCGCTAGATAGGTAAAGTATTGAAATAAACAATAACAATTCCGAGTATATTCACTCATGTAATGAAAAATTACATTAAATACAAACAGTTAATAAAAAACATCTTTTTTAAGTTGGTAAAATTAATCGCTATCTGTAGTCGCAGCATAGATTTCGTCATCACTATCGCTATAGTCACTAGATGAAACTTCTTCATTATTGTGAACACTCGCTGACTTCAACAACGCAACTGCTTCGCGCGATAAGGATTTGGTTGCCTTTGCTGGCAGCTTACGTAAACTGGAAATGACAGGGTCGGACGAAACCAAAAGCCGCGAGAAAACATCTTCCATATTTTCCTTCCTACTACATTTTCTTGCAAAATCTTGTCGGAATGATTTTATGTATTTATTACAAGCTTCCTGGGCTTCTTCTGACATCTGCCCTATTGGCCCCGTTAGCGCTAATTTGTAGGTCACATTCATTTCTCTTCCATTAACAATTGTATGAAAAGATTGGAGCTGGTTTATTTGTTCTTGGATACCGTTCACTTCAGCTCGCGTTCCTTCCGCAGTCTCTTTCAAGAACTCAATTTTTATCGGTCTACAAAATCGGGGGGGATGAGGGTCGCGGATTTTGCCAAATAATAATATCTTTGTTGTTTACCTCATCAATAAACATGAGCTGCAGTGGCACAAGCGAAGTAAAAAAAATTGTCGCATCCGATTTATCTCTATCGTCATTGCTAAATTTTTGTTTAAAAGTGCTTTGCCCGGATGTTCCATCGCATCCCCATTTCCAAATCAAATTCAATTCAGAAATTTTATCGGATGAGAGGCAAGTCAAAACGTCTTCTTGCACTGACAATATGCGACTCGCTGTGTGATCTAACAGTGCTTGATCGAAGCTTCACTTCAGCCCTACTTTCAGTTATGTTTATATCATCTTTAGACGGATAACATTTTTTTTTTTGCCTGCAGCACACATTTGTAAGATGGATATATTTTAGAGTTAAGTTCTAGCGCCCCGGAACGTATTCCCTGATACGTATGTTTGGACATATGATACTCAATCATTAGAGACAGAGCAGCATCATCGGAATAACAAGCTGCTGAAACAGTACGTAAAGATTGCCTGTATTTCGAAGCTCTAGTAGGACTACCCACGATGACATCTTGAATTACTTTTGCGGCATCTAATTTTCCTTCAGCTCGAAGATTCAACTCAGTGGCAAGGGCAAGCTCTTCGGTACTGGACTGATTACGTATATTTTCGATTTTTCTTCGTTTAGTCCGTTCGCCCGAGTTCTCAAAGCTTTTCGTAGGGCGTCCACGACCACGAACTGCAGGTGATTCTTCTTTTTCTATAGAGTTCCCGACCTCATTGTTCCCGAAGACGACGAATGTGCTCAACCAATCCCTATTTTTCTTCAGAAACACAGCCTCGCCTCGGTCCTGCTAGCTTTTTGCCACCTATGTCGCATTTCGTGTAATAATTTACGAATCGTTTGCTTCTCAGTCTTCGATAACGTGTACGAGGAGAATAGTTTTGCAGATAAATGATTCTCGATGACTTCATGAACTTCGTTTGCATTGTCGTTCAAATGCTCACTAACCAAGCGAAATATTTCTTCTCTGGTGTACCGCACTTCACTGTGTGTCTGAGAGCCTAGAAAAAAATAATTCAGTATTGAAATAACAATATATAATTTCAAAGAATTAATAATAATACTAGAACACTGTAAACAATACAATAATAAAATTGAGATCAACATTTTTCGGCAACAAATTTGGAAGAAATAATTCCTTGACTTCGTGCGGCGCGCCCATGTATATATCATATTGATGTATTGAAAACTTGTTCATTCGACACTTGCCCCAGCTCAAGCCAAAAAAGGACGTAGCCATAGTGGAGTAAAAGACAAAAAAAATAACTTTTTGATGAACTTCGCACGAGACTCTACCGAGTCGCTTCATGTGAGGACACAGTCCTACTCAAGTTTTAATGAATTCCTCCCTCGCTCTGATTGTCTGATCCTAGAATGATCACAAGTTCCAACTTGAAGATACACTACAAACTACGAAAAAAAATTCCTTTTGCTGTAACTTTGATGTAATCGTTATAGCTGATCATGGAAAGATACTAGAAAAGATTACACATCTTAATTGGGATTAAGAAAATTCGGAAAACAATCTCCAGTCTCCGTAGCAGTGTTTGTGGAGTAGGCATATGAGTGGGTAAGTAATTAACGGAGATCAGGAACTTTATGAAGTGATAAATTTTTCATAACCGCAATATTACATCATTATCGAGAAGTATCATGAATTCCATTAGTTGTTGATTAATGGATAAGGAAAAAGAAAGCTAGAAAACGATAAATTTATATAGATAAATGTTATTATCAAACGTTTGTTAATAATATAGGTATAAATGTTATCATCAAACATTGGTATCGTTGTTATTACTAAATGGATGGATACATTTTGAACATAATAAAAATCATTATCAAACTAACAGAGTAAGCATTGGTTATTATTATTATTGAATGGATGAAGAAAAAAAATCTAATATTAAATGATGCATTTTTGAGGATAAATATGATCATCGAACGACTAATAAAAATAAATGCATCATTCGTTTTTTATTTCTTTTTTTCGTCTATCACCGACCAATGTTAATTATGATGAGCATTGTTGTCATAATTAACATTCGTTGGTCATTACAGAATAAATGAAGAAAAGAAGGAAGGTTAACAAATGATACACTTTTAAACATAAAAGAAATCAAACTAACATAGTTAGCATTGGTTATTATTATCATTGAATGGATGAAGAAAAGAAAGCTAATATTAAATGATGAATTTTTGAAGATAAATATGATCATCGAACGATTAATGAAAGTAAATGCAGCATTCGTTTTTTATTTCTTTTCTTCGTCTATCACCGACCAATGTTAATTATGATGAGCATTGTTGTCACAATTAACATTGGCTGGTCATTATAGAATAAATGAAGCAAAGAAAGTCAACAAATGATGAATTTTTAAACATTATAGAAATCGAACTAACATAGTTAGCATTGGTTATTATTATTATTGAATAGATGGAGAAAAGAAAGCTAATATCAAATGATGAATTTTTAAAAATAAATATGATCATCGAACGATTAATAAAAATAAATGCATCATTCGTTTTTTATTTCTGTTCTTCGTCTATCAACGACCAATGTTAATTATGATGAGCATTGTTGTCATAATTAACATTGCTTGGTCATTACAGAATAAATGAAGCAAAGAAATCAATCAACAAATGATACACCTTTAAACATAAAAGAAATCAAACTAATATAGGTAGTTAGCATTGGTTATCCTTATTATCAAATGGACGAAGAAAAGAAAGCTAATGATATTAAATGATAAATTTTTGAAGATAAATATGATTTTGAAGAATAATGACAAAAGAAGAAAGCCTGACTAAGCGATGGCACCCTGTCCTCCGTCTCGCCCTCTTCCTCCTCGTCCTTGTCCGCCCCTTCCTCCTCTTCCATTGTCCTGTCCGCTCCCATTCTCTGCTTCTTTGTTTTTCTTAGATTTCTTTTTTCCCCCTCTTTGAGGGTTTGCCATCATGTACAACAGAGTGGCAACGGTTCTCTGCCCTTGGTACATGTTCCACCTGCCTCGTCCAGCGCGCTGCCGCCTCGCTGAAACATTTTGTAATGTTTTTATTTTTTATTTTCTGCTTCAAGGAGACTTAACACTAAAGAAAAGGTTTTATACTCTAAAAGAAATTATGAGAAAGTTATAATTGTGAGGAGCGTCAAATAAATTATTTTATTATTAATCAATCGTCAAAATCAAGCAAAGAACAAACTAAGCAAATTATCCTCAATTAATATTTGTATAATCATTTGTGGTAAAATTCATTCATACATGCACACTCATTCATACATAAACATTATCAATAGGCATTAAAATTGTAAATATAACGGAATTTGTAAATATAAAATCGTAATTGTTCTTGTATTATAGTTGTTCAGTCTTTATATTATTCATTTGTATATTAAAAGTGACGTTTTTGTGTAAATAAATTGTTTTAAAATTGTCTCTGGGAAGATTTTACAGAATGTTGAAATCGCCTTTTCAATATTATCGTGAAAACTTATCTTTATCGTCGGATTTACTGGTGAAAGATGTGTCCAAGATGTCCGTTCTGATGATTGACGTGCGATGTGATTCAACACGTGTCGGATCAATTCTCTATCGGCTCCATTCAACCAGATTTTCTTCTACGTTGTCGTTGTTTAGGTAGTTTTCATTATTAACAATAATATTTATTTCAATTTTAAGCCCCAGGTCTTCGGATGACTCGATAATCGTCGGATTATGATTTGATGAGTTTACTCTCGAAATTTGGGTTAGATGATTTGTTGAGTTTTCTCTCGATATTTGTTGAGTTAGCACTCAAAATGTTTATGTTATTCACGTAGATAATATTGTTTTTGATATTTTCAACAAAATGTAGGCAATTAGTTCAATAATACTTGTTATTTGAAAATAGTTATAGTAGAGTAAAATTTAGCACGTCTGCTCTCTACGATCGTCTTCCCAAGAGAGCGAATCCACTCTTCTCTTCCGGCGTTAGTCCTTTAACCGCGCTTATCAGTTCACTTATTGTTCGCAACCACGTTAATCAAAATTATGGCGCGCAGTTCAAATGTCTTTACGTCACTTTTACTCCACTTTTCTCATTAAAATTGTCCTTTCTCAGTTTTATAATATACAAATCGTCACAAAGGGGGTACTGAACAGAGAACTGCATACGCTGAATGTGAATAACGAACAATAAGGCATCCACTGGCCAAACGGTATGATTTGTATTTCGGGAATACCGGCAACGGCCTGATTATTTTTCTTGGAAATACGTACCTGTGGTCGAATAGACAATAGTGTAACGAAGGATGGGACCTTGTTACTAATAAATAAAGGGTTCTCCCGAAATGATAAAGGCGACACGTGAGACCAAGTTTAAGGTGCAAGAAATTATATGTTTATTCAGCAAGTGAATATACGTGTTCAGAGTTTAAAGTCTGGGACAAGACTGTTTTCACAATAATACTGGTCGTCGAAGCGACCAGAAGATTCAGATATTTCATTTCAGTTATTTCTATCAACTATTTCCTCAGAATACTAAGTTCAGGGGCGTCTCATTATGACCTCCCCTGATATAACGGGTACCTTTGTAACATTACCCCCCCCTCTGAGGAAGAGTCGCCCCGACTCTTGGAAGAACGGTCGAAAACAAGTAACAATCGACACAAAAATGAGAGCTGAGGCCCTTTGAAACTGGTGTTTTCCCAAGAACTATCCGGCATTAGCCTATCGATTACTTTCTGGAAAACCTCAGAAAACCAGAAAGTGGATAGTAAGCACCACAATCCCAAAAATTGTCCATTAATCCAACGTCGCTACGTATGTGTCCTTGGTGAAGATCCTGTGAAGATCCTATGAAGATCCTGCAGGTTCCATCCGGGGCGAAGCCAAAGAGTCCAACCGATGGGAGAAACGTCCAACCGGTGGACGAATAGACCATCCGTCGAAAGATCGGTTGAGGAACTCCCTCACGGATGGTTAAGGGACACAGGAACCGAAGATCGCACCCAGAAGGACCATCAGGACCGGAAAAATCAGCACACCCTGGAGTTGGAGGACAGGGATGAGTCACAGGATAAGGATAAAAGGGATTGTGAAGTCAATCTCAATGCCGAGAACTCAGATTCTCATGGAAACGAGATTTCGTTCCCTGAAAACTGTACTCATTGAGTATTTGACAAATTTATAAGAGGATAATGGATGATGGAGAAATTGGAACGATCATATCTCACCCGTAGGTTGAAGAAGACCAAACTTCCAGACATCCGTGTAGAAACCCATGTAGAAATCCATATGTCATCGAAGCCGTGTCGGAATCCCAAAATCCAGAATCCCTTCGTAGGGAAGACGAGATGTAAGGCTAGAATAGCTGCAAGAGACACATCTTCGACCAAAACCAGGGCTTTTTCTATCAGCCCATTGAGGTAAAGAAGAAATCTGAAAAATGACTCATTAAAAACGGGGTCACGATTTTAGGGTACACCGTTTATTCGTAATCGAGCGAATCCAACCTACTCCGGCGCGCGCGTCTATTTTTCCGCGTCGCAGGCGTTAGTCAAAAACAAGAAAGGATCTTAGTGACCGAGAGCGTTCGCTCAGACACCGATAGGTCGTAAACAAAATCGTCAATTGTCCTTGGTATTCGGTCGCTAAAGAAGCCCTGGGAAGACGCAAACGGCTTCACAAGCGTCCTAAACATTGAAGAGTAAACATGTCTTTTACGCCCAGAGAGACGAACGATAAATACGTCCAGCAAGACATCTTAAACGTGTCTAGCTTAACGTCTGCCATGGACTTCTCGGAACTAAAACAGAAAACTCCGGCGGAGGTGAAAGAGTGGTTCCGAGAGCAGTGGGGAAGGGTCAAGTGCGGGAGCGGGGAAGTCATCATCCTAAAGTCTTTCCCTGGATATCACTGCCAGCAATGTTTCCTGACGTGGTAACCATCAAACTTCTACCGGAAAATCCGTCAAAAGTCTAGTCTCTAATTAAATTTCGATTTCATCATAGCATTCCAAAGGAAGAATTCAAGACCTTAGCGACGGTGCACCGAGCCTTCACCGGAGAGGGGCTCCACCCTATTGAAAATTTCGACGACGTTTACGAAGTGGTTTCGACGTCGCACCGACGTCGTAAATGACGCTGAGCACGTATCCTGAAACTACGTAAGTTCTTACGTATGAACCGACGTCGGAAACTATGTATGAATTTGGGACTACAAATCACGTCATTTGCGACGTCGTGAACTACGTCGCCAAATACGTAGTTCACGACGTCGTTTGCGATGTCGAGGACTGGTATTTTTTGTTCAGCATAAGTATCGTTTGAGTTACGTAAATTTCAGCGTTCTTAGAAAGAAAATTTCACATACGACGAATAAAAAGACACTGCGTAATTGCGTTGAGTTTTACTCTTTATTTTCACGTGAGACAATAATTTCCCATTTTCAATACTCATCGACATAGAATTCAAAGTAATAAGTATAGTTATCAGCGTAGGTAATTAATTTCAAAGCATCGTTTCATTTCTCATCTAATCAGAACGTAATCTTATAACAATGAATTATCAACTAAAAATAATAAAAACCCGAGCAGAAATCAATTAAATAAAATTCCATCAGTTGGAAAATACTCTCATATTAATATTGTCATTAAGGCGCCAATTAATTATCACTTAACGCTGTTTTTGGCGATTTTTAACCCCCTGTAACGCTCTGTAACGTTGATGATTTTGCCCCCCTTCCATCGTTACGTGACATTACAAAAAAGGTGTTTTATGAGACTTTTTATGAACAAAGAAGTTCTCATAATTATTTTGGGTACATTTTTCTTAACTCAAAAAACGATGACATTCGATATTTTATATTTATTTTGACTCATACGAAAATTATAATGTAACGAAACGTTCGTGTTCGACACCCCCCAACAAACAGTAACGTTTGGCGAAACCTCCCCTGAAGCGTTACGTAATATTTGAACGGTGCCATTATGACTCGGTTAAATTCTTCGATAGTTATCTTTTGTACGATGATAGGTAATTTCTCCATAAAAATGGTTGTTTGATGGAAATGTTTTTTATTTGTATCATCATATCCCAATTCTTGTTATTTGTAACGCATGATTTCTGTCGCTCGTAAAATTTTCCGGCAAGTATTATTTTTTTCTTTCAAAAAATTGTTTATTGAATTCCTATAACATTTATTCGGCTGACCGAAATATACGATCTTTGGAGAACTTTGAATGAAAATAATTTTTTGAGTAAAAAATACTTTGCGGACAATTTCATACAACAGATTATATATTTTCAGAAATTTTGATACAAAATTTGTTCTCCATAAGTTATTGCAAAAAACGAAACAAAAACTAAATCAACTTACATCTTCTTTGTGAAGATGTTTGAAACAAAAACTGTTGAAAAATGAAATTGGACAAATTTGTGAATTTTGGGATAAACACAAGACAAAACAAGCGGGTTTGGGCTGACTATGAGCCAGCCTTCGAACTTCCCGTTATTTATTTTATTCTCAGCTATTTTCAAATTTGTAAATCTGACCTCAGATTCTTCATCAGCGGTTCAAAAAACCTTCGAGTACAAATTTCCGTAAGATTTCGAATGTTTTTAGTATTTTTCCCAGCAAATCGGACTCGCCATTTTGAATTTCGCTAATCTGACTTCAGATTCGTGATCAGTGACCCAAAAAACCTACGAGTACCAAGTTTCATCCAAATCCAAATGTTTTTAGTTTTTTTGCAGCACATCGAATACGCCAAATGAAAATTTTGCAAAACTGACTTCAGATTCGTGATCAGCGATCAAAAAAACCATATGGTACCAAATTTCACTGAAATCCGTTGATTCGTTCTCAAGATATCGTCATTTTTGTTGCGTTTTTTAGAATTTTGTTATTTGAATACTTCAAAAAGTACTAATCCGATCAAAGCCAAAATCTAATCAGTTCTAAGTTGAGAAAAGCCCCGTCGATTGAGCCCTATCTGATCAAAATCCGCGAACTCGTTCTCGAGATATCGCGCGGACAAAAATGTGGTCACATACACACACACACACATACACACACACACACATACACACACACATACACACACACACCCAGACGTCAAACTGAAAATAGTCGGAGGTGATTCTTTGGACCTCGAAATGTGGAGATTTAGTAAAAACTCGACTTTTCATTTTCGGGGTGATCACAATAACTTCCTTTTTTCTCTGAAAACAGAGAAACGGGAAGTTAAAAAATTGTCTGAAAATTCGGTGTCACGACATTTTTCATCAATTTCCAGCTCAGGTGTCCACTTGGCACCGGTTCTCTGTATGCGACCAACTATTCACGCATTTTCAAATTCAACACGATCAATCCTTATTCCAATATAATAGCAAAGTGAAAGAAAAACTGCCTTTTATAGGATAATATAGTTTCGTTCAACTTAGAGCTAAATATAAAGAAATCAGATAATTACATCAATTACGGAATATTTTCTTATTTTTACAATATCACAATAGAATTAGAAGTTCCATCACAACAGAATATCAGAAACGTCGGCTGAGGTTATAAACTATTGCATGGAAACTGCCTATTACAAAATATAAACTCATGTTCTAATCACAGCATAATGATAAAAACTCAGCTTTTATAGCATACGTCTTATTATTTCTAAACGGAACACATGTTTTGAAGCAATTACGTGATTGGGTGATTCTCTCAAGAGATTCATCTCACCTGTAATTGAGTTCATTTAATCTCATCGCTTTTATTTCTCAAATGTTTTGCCGATTTATGTTAGTTGATTGAAGTTTTGAGATAAGTCTAATGGGCAGTTTTCTCTTGTATTTTGTTCTATCCAGTAGTCGAAACCGCCTGCTTCAACATATTTCGGGAGAATGACCTAATTACAATTTGGCCTTATAAATCGCTTCTGTGTCTAATAGTAATACAAGTTGGGAACGGCGCAGAGGTATTCATTTCCGTTGACCGTCATATGCACACAAATTTTTGCAATATCGTTCGTCGATATATGAGATTCTTCTTCGCTTATGACTACAATTTTTTGCAATATACCATACATGTTGCCAATGTGAGCATCTGTTGTGCGCACTCTGGCAACGATTGTATACTCTTGGTTAGATGTAGTATCCACTATAAAATTAATCAACTTAACATAAGTCTTGTCTATTAATACAGCGAAAGAATTGTCCGAACGTCTGTTGTTTCGCAGCGCAGACACGTACAAACAAGAGTTTTTTACAATTTTCTTATAGGAAATACTATGTATTCCAAGGTTCAATCTGTGTTTCCATAATTCGTTCACTCGCGATACAGAACCAAAGTATCGAATCTCATTTTGTCGAAACGTTTGTTTAGCCATTGTAGTTCCCAGTGTATTACAATATCGTTTTACAGCAAATGAACAAAACGGATTAACGTGCTCTTTCAAGGTTATGAAACTGTATTTCAAGCTGATTCGGCGGCAGATTTGGTGATGTATACCTTTAGCTGCATGTATAACTTTCAATAACTCGCCGTTGCCGGATTCAAACGCGTAAGCATTATGCGACCATAGTGGTCCCCAATCTGAAACACTACGCGCTAAATGTACAAGCGAATGTACGTTGAAAGTCATCGCTGTTTTACCATATAAGAGTTCAGTTTTGCCGACGAATTCGCGTAATAACTCATCAGCGAGATCTACTTCACGTAACGTCATTTCTTTTTTGGACAATATGTAGAAAGCTTCGACGAACAAAGCCCAGTGCATAAGTAAGTCATCCGGCAATATGTCCTGCAAAACTGCCATACTGTAAAACATTATCCAGTTCTCCCACTCACGAGCTTTCCAATACTCTTTATCCGAAAAAAAACGAGCGAATCTGACAATCTGATGTGGTGCTTTAATGTTATTAATAAGTGCATCAATTTTTTTTATCACGCTTCGAGGTAGCAAGCCAGCTTTATTTTTATTGCCAAACCACATGGTGGCGAACTGTTTCCCAATTCCTGAACAGCAGTGCATTGGATCGACGATGCACCCGTGTATGATGTCATAAAAGAATAAATTCATCAATTGAGAGGGGCATTTAACACCGAATACAGGTTCATTCGATTCGACAGCTTGCTGCATGTGCTTTATCGTGTCCTTCATATTTCTGTCTTTTGGTACGTCCCCCTGCAAGGGATATTTCATACTACCAGCTCGTGCATTATTCGGGTTACTTCGGACCCATTCGCCTGGGTGGAGACACTGGCCACAGCCGTATGATCCATTAAACTGAGTCATTCCTTGCACTGGAGCGCGGGCAACTGCATCGACGCAGCAAACTAAAGCGAAAACTTTGATGCACAAATTAATTCCATCGATAGTACACTCAATTCCTTTGCTCGACAGCTCGTTCATGCCATCGACGAACGGTTCAAGGAAGGCCTTCATGTTTGGCTTATCTTTACCAAACCATAGACCCGCTAATATAAGTTCCCTACTTCGCACTTCATACGGTAACTCATTTACCATGATGAAGATTGGCCAGATAGAATGACTTGAGCTTTCGAACAAAGGTGCCCCGTCAGTATTGAAAGTTACTGTAGCGTAGTTATGCCTGTCTTCTGGATTCAAATTTTTGACAAACTCCTGGTACTTTTGACCATCGTAAATATCACGAATGCAACCATCTTCGTGAGCTCTATGGTGCACGACGTCATTATAATATTCACTATTCGACTTTATTAATGTAGATATCTGAGATGCAACATCCATTGTGACAAAAAAGTTTTTAAAAGCATAATCCCTAACATCAACAACTGTGTTGCAAATATGACACGTCACATGATGATCTTTGCGTTCGAAACGACCCATGCCTGCACCGCACTCGGTACACGTCGCGTACAAGTTGATGTTATTTTTCGGATAAAATAATTTGTCTATCAGATACCTGGTATTCACTAGAACTGGTTCAGCGAAAATACAATTTATCATCCGGAATAAGTCTGTTGTCGCAGTCAAGGAAAGCGAATGCACCAGTACAAACTTTAGAATCATAATCACTATCTCGCCAACACTTTTGTCGACAGGAGTTGTAACTGGTTTTTTATAAGCTCCGCTATCCATTGCTTCTTGGAGGGGGCTGTAACCTTGTTGCAAGAGATGTTCGTCGGTATCACCTTCATTCCTACAGCGATCATCGTTGTCGTCGATGGCATCAAAAAACTCATCAGCGTCGAGATCGTGTAGCAAAAAATCAGGATCGTCTTCATTTTCTTCCTGGGATAAAAAATCGTGCGCACAGCTTTAAACCTTATTCCGATAAAAGGTCTATCAATAAGAAAGATTCACACGTCTTGTTAGATACTTCCGTACCAAATTTACCGCTTCTTTATGTCATAATTACGCCGGTGTATCGTACGAAGTATATAGGGGATTCCATGCTATTTCACCTGATTGGTGAAGGTCATCGACGCCGATTTTCATGTCGATTTTTTTTCACGACACCTGCACGGAAAGTACGACTTTCGGCCCCTTGCGTGAACGGGAAGTCGTACGTTCCGATGCAGGGGGTGGTGAAAAATAGTATACTACCCACGGGAGTGAAAAAGGCCATCCCAAACTGCGTTCTTGTCACCCTTGCCTTCGGCTCGGGCACGGTCTTATACACAGGTCTTGAAATGAAGGTGGTGGCGGTGGTTCACTTAATGGCTCAAAAATTATTTCGAGTTGTGGCCACAAGGGCTGCGCCACGGATATCGCAGGAGCACTGGGCAGACCATACACACAACCTCTGAACGTGCTTTAAACCTATATTGCAGTCACCTGTATGATGCGTTTTTGGAAAACCGACTGGAAAAATGATAAAGGGAATATACTCAAAACGTGAAATAAATCCTATTACCAGGAAATCGAACGAAATTACGAGTTCGGAAAATCGAGCTTGAAAACCACTACACTGAAGTGTCACTTCAGCATAGCCCTATGTATGGGGTATTCCATGCGAAGCGGGACAGGTTTCGGCCGAGGGTCCGCGAATTTGACGTCCGTCCAGAATCTCGTTCCTTACTACCTTGCAACGAGTTTTCCGGAGTTTTAGACCCTGATTGATTTTTGATTTCCCGTGAGGCGCGATTAAAGGAATTTTCTTAGGGTCTGCTCGATTTACTTGAAAATTTTACTGAACATAGGTCGAGGTGTCGCAAAAGTATGGTCAAATTTTCAGCAACTCGTTTTATTTTTATTCGTCGGCAATAAATTATTGCGATTTTTTTTAAAGAAAGTTCGTACTTTTCGACACATTTCATGTCCCCATTGTTTTTTGGAAGAAGGCAGAACTCTTGAAGTTATAGCCAGTTGAAAAAAGTCCGTTTTCGTAAAAGTTAAAAAATTGGAAAATGAAAAAGAAAAGGACAAGGTGACTTCGTCGTAAAACGGCCGAACACGTGTTCACCTATTTTGATGGACGAAGTGAGAACAAAATTGGCATGAAGATCGGCATCGGTGACCTTCATCGTTTCGGTGAAATTCCATGGAATCTCCCATACGGGCGATTCCGCGTCAAGCGGATCAGTCACCTCTCAGATATTTTTCAAATTTTGTGTGTCGATTGTCTAGGAAAAGTTGTATTTTTGTACTAAAGCGCGATTCTGATAGTAGAAAAATCAATTTGTTATTTGCAATAACAAGTTAAAGCGATATTTTTTTCAAGAATTCATTACTCCGCCAAAGAAAGGACTCAATTTTCTTCTTCTGATTTAGGGGGGACTGGGAAGGTTTGACCACCTTTTTTCAGATTCGTTTCGGTTATCTCTATATTCAGATGATCGGCATGCACAATGGTATGTTAATTTTAAGTGAACTACGCAGAATGTACCTCAATTATTTGATAATTTTCAACGCATTAGAAAGAAAGATATTCACCGTTTTATCGATGCGCGTAATCGTGGTCAAACCTCTCCATATACGGGAGGTTTGACCAGGACGATGTGAGGTTTGACCATTTGGATCAAGCAAATGTATATTTGAGATATTTTTGCATTTATTGTGATCTTTAGGCTTTTATCACATTACACGCAACTAATGTGATCAGTAGGAAACATAAAATTTCACCAGTACATTATTTATATAAATTTTTCTCCCGACTACAGCCCTTACTGCTTTTTTGGGCTAACTGTACTTCGTGGCGCTCTGCTCTTTCATTTCTTTCATTTCTCAGTTTCATGGCTTGCTTTGAACTTTTCTTCGATGACATTTTTGATCGCGATGTCTATTATTACCCAAATTAGTATGATCAAACCTCCCTAACAGCATTTTTCGACACCAACAACGAATTACATACCTTTCTCATTATCTCATCTATATCACTTCGGTAGCTGATCTCAACATCATCAATCTCCATCTCCAACGACTGTATGACGTCGAAAACTGTACGATTTTCCTCCAACGGATTTTCAGCACGTACGTTTACCTGGAACGAATACACAGATACCGGTTTTTTATTGTAGAGATCTGTTACTGTATACAACTGGCAATTGTTGGCACATATCGAACGAAACAAGTACTAATATTCCATTACCCTCATCAATACTTCGTTGCGTTCATGTTCAGCGATGCATGGAGCAGCCACTTGTTCTGCGTTTTCGAGATTCGCAATTCGAATAGGCACTTCTTCATCGCTTTCACTTGCAGGCGAGCCTTCTACCGCCTCCTATAGTAGAAGGAATGTTTTTTGTAATTACTGAAGATTAGTTTGGTGTCACAAATTCATGAAACTGCCTTACCTGCATTGTACGTCGCTTCTTAAATCTGTACCAGGAAGACTTGGGGACGGAATCCTGTGACTCAGGCTCCAGATACTTTTTGTAGCCACCACGTTCCATGGTGATCTGCTGAATAGTTTTGAAACATAATAAAACTCGCAGTCTTGTTGCGAAACTAACACAGAAACACCATACCATTTTTCTTTTGTTCTGGTCATTCTTTGCTAGAAAACTATGATGGAATGTAACAATTTATAATTTAATGGAACTATTCAGACGCAAAAATACCACGAAATAGTATATTGTGCAATAAGGATAACAATGTTTTGTGTTGATCGTTCGAATATCGAGCCCATATTGCAGTTCCCAAATCATAAGACTGACAACGATCAAACTCCTTCACCTGCGGACAGTGCGAAAAAATACCATCCGTCGCATTCAGAACCCCTGAGCTGCGATAATGAAAATTTTTCTCTGTCGCCTTCAGACTCTCTCTCTCTGCTGCGACTCGCGACAGAGGAGTTTTATAGTTATAAGGGTCTTACGAATTAGGAACTGCGACTGGCTAAATATTTTAATTATCAATACAAAATACTGGAAACTAATTATGGCAATAAATGATCGAACATTCACCGTGTATTGAAAAAAAAAATCACAAATAAGTAAATTTGTGTTAATCGATAAATTGATAAATATTCATAGATATCCGTTGATGAATAAATACGTATTCAAAGATACTCATTTTCATCTGATTACTTAATCTTTAATCATTTCTACTAATCAGTTGTAATTTCGGTAAATAACGTTTGAGGTCATTAGACCTGACATGCTCAACAAATACATCAGATGTAACCACGGTGTAACTCCGGTTGCCTACGTCGACGTACCTGCTTAAAGGTACGATTTTTCAATCTCACATGCAGTCTGGAATAACCTACTTTCCCTCCCTAGGTGTGTAACATACAATTTTTTTTTTTTAAATTCGAAATAGAGCTAGCGGAACGAGTTTAAGGGTATACCCCAGTCAACGGCGAACTTCGGGACTTCGATATACTCGAAAACTAACCAATGGAATCGATTCATACTTTCGCAATGAATTAAAAGCAAATGTACGAATAGTGGGAATTTATTAGTTTTGTGAGAATCAATTTCTTTTTTTTTTTATAATGAAACAGCCATGTAGCAGGCCTGCCGCTTACTCGCTAAACGCCTCACTTTTTCTCTCTCGCTTTGCAGCGAGGAGCCGGCCTACCGGCTCCTCGCTGAACGCCTCGCTTCCCGACCGTAACTCTGTTCGTATGGTAATAAAATAACGTTTCTCGGTTTTCTCGAATTGAATAACTTTCTACCATTTTGTACCACTCAATCTATGTACTGTCTAAATTTGAATGATTTCTGATAATTAGTTTGGCCAGGAAACGAATCCTAATTGAGAGTCGGGAAAGGACTGGGGCATGCCCTCAAGATTTTTAATAGCGTCAGACAAAACAAAGGAGTGGGGCGACACGCCAGCAAAGAGGAAGCATTTCGGGCCTGTAGAGAGGGTACCCAGTGCCCCGCGCGCTGTCTCTCCTCTGTTCAATAATTTTTGGATAACCGGTTCGAGTCTCGGTGCCATCATTTTGTTTTTTTATGGAAAAAATAAAAGGCAATAAGACATGAATGCAAATTTGAGAAAATGAGTGCTACATACTATTCCTCAAAAAGTCTTCCTTCACAAACATCTCTAAAATAGTATATTATGCACCACGGGAAGGAAGCAGGCGATTTTTGGCGAGCGCGGATTTTGCAGAACGAGTTGCAATTCGAGGGCGCCGAAGGCGCCCGAGAGTGAAGACGAGTTCTGCAAAATGCGCGAGACAAAACGCCTGCTTCCTTCCCATGGCACATATGTTATTTTTTACCACATATGCATTAAAAACGAGAGAAAGTGAGGTTAGAACCACGAGAACGGTGTTCTCCAGTGGGGGCAGCACTTTCTTAGTTTATTTCATCGTTACCATGGTTACGAGAGGTTTTTATCCCTGCTGCCAAAGTTTTTATCCCTGTTGACAAGTTTTTATCCCTCTTGACAAGTTTTTATCCCGGTTTATTGTCCCGGTCAGAAAACTGTGACTTCCATCCCGTTAAGGAGGGCAAAAAACACGAGTTTTTAATGCATGTGTGGTAAAAAAAAATTGAAATCAGATGTAACTGCCAAGTACAACAGAATACGAATGAAATCCTACTACATGGCGTCGTGCTCGTTCGCTCGCTGCGCTCGCTCACTCAATTGGTTTTTAAATAATTTGTGACGTCATAAAAATTAGGAGCAAAAAGTGACCAAACGATAAAATTGTAGAAAAAAAAATACGAACACATAAATTTGTAAAAAAAAATTGTAGAACAAAGTTTTGGAAATAAAAATTTGAAAAAAAAATGTTTAAACAAAATTTTGGGAGTGGTACTTGGCGGGCTTTTATAGCAATGTATTAAGCTGTCACGTAAACATGTAACCTAATTTCACTTGCCCACACCTGGCCCGCAAAGTACCACGGACAAAATTTTGTTTAAACATTTTTTTTTTCAAATTTTTATTTCCAAAACTTTGTTCTATAATTTTTTTTTTACAAATTTATGTGTTCGTATTTTTTTTCTATACTATTTTTCTCTTGTGAATTTAATATCATTTCTCTAAATCAAGTTGACCATTCAATACTGGTTTTGAATTTGCAAAAAAGATGATCACTCTTGGAAAAATTCCCTGACGAAACCCGAAATTCCCTGAGAATTCCAGGACATTCCAGGAGAAGAAATATTCCCTGAGATTTCCAGGTCCTCCAGGTTTTTCAAGCAGGTAGACACCCTATTACAGGAAATATCCAATCACAATAATCTCGGCCACTGATTCATCCGCGGTTTTGGTTAGCAAAAATGTCGAAGAAAATTGCTTTTCATAATCTACAGAGTTTTGAGGCAGCTTCGCCGTTGGGTGAAAGAAGAGACAGCGCGTGAGGCGCTGAGTACCCCTTCCACAGGCCCGGAATGCATTCCCCTTCACTGATGTGTCGCTCCACTACTTTGTTTTTGTCTAACGCTATTGAAAATGTTAATCTCGTTCCACTGGCTCATCTATTGAATTTAGAGAAAAAAAGTTCAACTGTTTTTTACGCCAATTTTTTTTATAATCAACTTTTGGCAGAAACTTTTCTTTGATTTACCGTCGTTAACATGTTACTGCGGTTTCTATTTGCAACAAAATAATAATAAATCTACCCCTTGCTCAACCATTAGCGCAAAAAACTAGCACCATTCCGGAAGAGTCGAAGAAAGACAAAGCACGACTGTCGCCACGCGTCTGTCAGCTACTAACCTAGAAATTCGTTCTTTGAATTCTTCGCAAAATGCAAGACTCGAACTGCATTAATGTTAATTATTTATACGGGCATTCCATGTCAACTCGACCAATGATTTTCCCTCAACATTTTTGAATCGCTTCATAATTTTTTATACGATTTTCCTATCTCAAAATGGCACTCCCAAATTTTTTTCAGTTTTTTTTCGCAATCCGTTAATTTTTTATCAATATTCAAACCCATCTGAAAAAGTTTTTTTTTTTTAATCTAAAAAAATTCTCCAAAATCTAGTCTTTCATTACAATCATTCTCACACCCGGTCCAGTATTATAGTGTTGGACTCTCACGACGAATTCTCAAATATTCTCGATTTTATAATGAACATAATTTTACCACCGACAGCTCGAACTTCAAGTCTAAGGATAGGATAAAAATGTGAAAATCATTGATTTATAATTAATGTTTATTCATTTGTAGTTCATTTATCAACTTGCAGAATATAAAGACATTGAATCCCCAATACTCAAGAAGTGTTATACACTCGTTCTTTTGGTCGCGTACTGGGTACGTTACGTATTGGGGATTCAATGTCTTTGTACTTTACAAGTTGATAAATTAACTACAAATGAATAAATATAAATTATAAATCAATGATTTTTACATTTTTATCCTATCCTTTAGACTTGAAGTTCGAGCTGTCGGTGGTAAAATTATGTTCATTATAAAATCGAGAATATTTGAGAATTGGTCGTGAGAGTCCAACACTATAATACTGGACCGGGTGTGAGAATGATTGGAATGAAAGACTACATTTTTGAGAATTTTTTTAGATGTAAAAAAAAAACTTTTTCAGATGGGATTGAATATTGATAAAAAATTAACGGATTGCGGAAAAAATCTGAAAAAATTTGGGAGAGCCATTTTGAGATCGGAAAATCGTATAAAAAATTATGAAGCGATTAAAAAATGTTGAGGGAAAATCATTGGTCGAGTTGACATGGAATGCCCCTTATATAGGTTAGCGCATCGCACAAATGAAATGCCGTGACTGATTTGCAGTCGATAAATACAGTTGAAATAGTTAACCTGCAGCAGAATCATAAGCGTCGCAGAATGGAGTAGAAAGAGATTTATTCCAGACACATGGATGATTAATTTCGAAAAATTTTTCAACAGGAATTATGCAACAGGGTCCTATTTAAGTTTATTCGTTCAAACAAACAAAAAATAGCGATTCTGGAGCTGTGACAGTGAACATTATGGGGCTGCGTCAATGGTCAATGAGTGATCCTGAGCTGTGATTGTGGTCAGCGGGGGAACTTGAAGCTGCGGCAATGGTCAATGAGTGATCCTGAGCTGTGATTGTGGTCAGCGGGGGAACTTGAAGCTGCGGCAAGGATCAGTGAGGAAGTCTGGAGAGGTCAGAGGGCGATCACAGCTCAGGATCGCCCTCCGACCCTTGACGTCGCCCCATATTGCTTGCCCACCAATATCACGGCTCGGCGTTCACCGTCACAGCTCCAGAATTGCTATTCTTTGGTCGTTTGAACAAATAAACTTAAATAAGACCCTGTGTTATAATTCCAGTTGAAAAATTGTCCGAATTTAATAATTAACGTCAATGCAGTTCGAGTTTTGCATTTTGCGAAGAATTCAAACGAGTTTCGAGGTTAGAGGTTGACAGACGCGCGGCGGCAGTTGTGTTTTCTTTTTCTTCGTACTAAGTACTTTGGCCTCGACTATATGAAGTAACGACTCACGGTGGAAGTCGCCATGTATGCGAGAGAGATAGAGTGAATTGGATTCACGGCGGAACGAGAGAAAAGGACTGATAACGTGTTACATTTCTCCTCGTAACTTATGAAAAATATTTATATCGCGTATGATATCGTTAGGTGCACATATGTATAATTGCGGATATAAATGTATACTTACGTTTGGTTCAATGTTCGAAACGACATAAAGTTTATGTTGCGAGTATTAAAATACACTACGTTGACAAAACTTTGTTGTGTTTTTGTTTTTGCCGAATAGATACCAGCACACTGGTCACTGTAGTTTTTACATCTGCATCGATCTACATTTATTGTAATGATGGCTCTTCTGAGACTGTATCCTCACTGAAATCAAGACGTTCTCGTGACGCGTACACTTAGATTTTAGAACAAGTAGACACAAGAACGCGACACTCGGACTACGGTTATTGTGGGTTGCTGTGCGTATGTGTGCGTAGCATAATTCCCTCGAAATGCGAATTCAACGGACGCCGACGCATTGTGTGCGCGCATGCGCAGCATCACCGTATTCTTCCACTTGCAGTAAATATTCGCACCGAGTGCGGTTCCCTTATCTTCCTTTATTTAACTATCAGGAAGACACAAAAAATAGAGAACCTGCACTCTACACATCGAGCTTGCACTTTAGCTCCAATGGGTGAACGCTATGAGTGAAAACTGTACTTGCTAACGTACTTTTGAATCTTTGGAATCCAACGTGCGCATGCGTGTCGTGAGTCGAGCGCCATCGCGGCCGGCACACGATACTCAGACCAAAATAAAGTACGCTGGAATCGGTCTCTCGCCAGTTCACCACGTGTGATCGTAGTACAGCCAAAAATTATGTCTCACTCGAAAATCACACACGCTTGCGCGTTTTTTCCCCACACTGGGAAAAAACCAATAGTTCCTGTTTCGTCGGTGGAAGATTTCAGTCCGAAAACCGAATCAGACTTTGTGAAAAACAAAAAGTACAAAGTGAAGGTCGAACGGCCGGCAACGAAGGGCCACGTGTGGCTTAATGCGTACATACTATTGTTGGGTGGTAAGTAAATTGTAATTTTCTTTTTTTTCTTTCACATAGATGTGAGGGGGCAGTAACTAGAGATTTGAGTGACACGATAAATTTCTTTGTTGCATTAATTCGAATTAATCAAATTATTTAACATCCATATATAGTCAAAAATAATAGTTTCCATTCGCAATTTCTTTTTTTTTCATGAATTCCGCAAGATTCTTCGAATCCGGATCAATTTTGTTGAATAGTTTACTTATTTTCTCATGCGTTCATTCGAATCGATTATTTGATAATTTTATTTTAATTTGTGTTCACTTCATGTAACTCATGGAACAGTACTAAATTTAATGATCATAGATAGTGAGTCTGCGGTCCAGCGCAAGCGAGATACACAGCGGCTGAAACTTCCAAATGTACGCAACACTAGCCTAACGTCGGAACCAAAATCATGTGGACGCAACAAAAAACAGACACCTGCTATCGTCAGCAGGCCCAAAAAGGTAAGATTAATGACAATATATTACTCTATTTTCAAACGCCTGGTATTGTAAATAGTAGTGAGAGTGAATGAAACTTCATACGTAAGTTTGAATACTAATTTGGGAGAATTTAGTTTTTCGTCACTTGTTAGACTATGGTTCTGGGTGCACGATAATATGTTCGGTAATGTCAGTATACAATCATTGAGCGGTTTGAGACACAGATAAATATTCACGAAGTTTCCCATGTGATCAAGAGACTCGGTATAGTCTTGCGCCAAGTACACGAAGACATTTTTTTTTAATGCACGGCGTAAAGACTCGCCGAGTCTCTTTACCCGAACAGGAGCGAACCGGGCAGTGGTGAAAATTATTTAATTTCAATATTGCTGCAGGTGGTAAAAAAAAAACTGACATCCAGGTCAAAAAATCCTGCCGACGATAACATCCTACAGAAATACAAGAAGTTCCTGGCGGCAAGGAAAAATCTCGGTCAATCCGCGAATGCTGCAGATGACGAGGATGACCCTGAGAATGTTGATGGTAATTTGAAAACAAAAAACATCGTTTCAATGAGTTTTTCAAACATTTTATGTACAACTCTACAACTACATGATTCTATTACTTTTGTTCACTATAATGATTTTATTCATGTGCTGTAGATCCACCATTACCCGAAAGAGCTGATCTGCTCGATGACAACATTCTCACCGCCGACCCAGAAGCAGTGACAACGCAACACTGTATCAGCCAATCTGAACAAACAGGTAGCGAGCCTGGAAATGCAAACCACGCAGACCTCGCAATATCCGGTTCACCAACTGCACCAAACTCGGATGTAGCGATGCCGCAGCACCCTATTGGTCGTCCAGATACACAGGCCCGACCAAGCGGTTCACGTCCCAATCCACAGGAACGTAAAGGTCGCGAACGAAACTGCGCACAACCTGCGATCCATGGTTCACCAAATTCACCAAACTTTAATGTCGCAACACCGCAGCGCCGTATTGGTCGTCTGGATATGCAGGCTCGAGAAAGAGGTTCAGCTGCTCATCGTGGCGATCATAGAGATCATCGTCGTCAAAATAGAGTACAGAGGGAATACATACCAGCGCTTGAAGACATAAACCACGATTTGGTAAGCATAGTCTCTCATATTGCAATTTGTTTTTCTAACAAGAGAACCCTCCGTTCGTCGGAGGTAGGCAACTTGCGTCATAGAATCAGGTTGAGCTCTACAGCACTGATGTGCCAGCAAAATCTCAATCTCCGCATTAATTCAGCTACCGGGGACTGTGTTTGATCAAATCGTTCATTTTTGATGATGTATGACTCGTATCGAGGTGAGTGTAAGGTGCATTTGAGTCTAACCGAGACTGCTTTCAATCAGTCTTATTATTTCATGATCTTTGACGAGTACCGAGGCAAGTTTAAGGTACATTGAGTCTGTCGGTGACTGTGTTGGATCAAAGTCTTATTCTTTCATTATCTTTAACCAGTAACTTTGGCAATTCTGTTAGAAAATTAAAAAAATTCTCTGTTCAAAAATGATCATTTCAAGCCCTGTTTCAAAGTGTGATCAATTTTTTTTATATGATACATTTCGCCTGTATTCAAAAAAGATATATCCTGATATATGAGGCACGATTAATTTTATACCTAGTTGAAGTTTAGTTTTTACGGGACTTTGCTATTTGTTTCTTCGGAATGTTATGAGTCTAATAATTTTTTGATCGGAATAAGCTTTCGCATATACATATAATACCATATTTAGCCAAGACATGTTTTCTAGCATCAGGTATGCAATTACATCCTTAGAGTATTGGAAATAGGATTCTTGACTATAAAATCAATCGTACTGCCCGTTATTATGTTCTGGTTCCACTGTAAATGAATAAATATTCGTCAATTATTGAATTCATCATTATTTATTAATGAATGAATAATCATTTCATAATTTTCAATCAAAAATAACTGAGTAGGTTTTCGATTATTACTAATTCCTTTTTGACATCACAATCAAAGTAGTTTTAATATTTTTTCATTTTCATAACCAATTAATAAATTCGAACAATTGAACAGGTATACCTCAACGCAGATATTTCAGTACAGTCGGACAAGTGGGATGTGATCATGCATCAAGACGACTCGAAATTCACAAAAGATGTGTGTGTCATCATTTGGGGAACTGACGGATTAGCACGAAGGTGTGTGAATGCCGAACGTGCTAATGAACGCCTGAAGCCGGGAGAAAATCCGAGAACTGAGCTGACCCCTGAGAAATATGACACGGTGAAAGGTATGACATAGATTTCTCGACATCTGCTTTTTTCGTCACTCGTTTACAAAAGTGCTTCGTGATTTTATTGATTCTATCATTTTATTGGAAGCAGTAAGAAACCACCGGCATAGTTTTCGTTAATGATGGACCACCTTTGCATTTGAAATTTGTGCGAGTACTTTGATTTAAGTGAACGAATTTGCGCGATTTTGTTATGCTTAATTTTTTGAATCAATATTGTGTAATTGACCATGCCATCTACGATCGAATAATTAATGTAACCTCTTCCGTAATGTCTTTTTTTCCTGTGACTTTGCAGCTTGCCTTCACCACAAGCTGACACGTGCTGGGGTTCGGGGAATAGAGCGGGTGAACCGTATGAAACAGATCTGGAACTATGTCTCTCATAAGATATACGACGTACGCCGCAAGCTGCAACTAACGAATGCTAGTCAAAAAGCTTGAACATTGCATTGAAGGTTTCTGCGAAACTACTCTATCATATCAAATTTTCAGCACATTATTCGTAACACAAATTTAGTTTTATCCAAGAGTCTTCGAAAATCGTATTTTATGTGATAATAGCATGACAGATGAATGAATATCTAGAATGGAAAAGTATTGTCTTGCAAGACAATAAAAATACTTGACTAGAAAGTATGAACAAATAATGATGGTAGTATGCGATAATACTATGACTGATGAATGAATGTCGAGGATTGAAAATCATTGATACCTGACTAGAAAATATAAGAAAATAATGATAATGATACGTGATAATAGCATGACAGATGAATGAATATCTAGAATGGAAAAGTATTGTCTTGCAAGACAATAAAAATACTTGACTAGAAAGTATGAACAAATAATGATGGTAGTATGCGATAATACTATGACTGATGAATGAATGTCGAGGATTGAAAATCATTGATACCTGACTAGAAAATATAAGAAAATAATGATAATGATACGTGATAATAGCATGACAGATGAATGAATATCTAGAATGGAAAAGTATTGTCTTGCAAGCAGAGTTGTGAAAATTGTAATTAAATATTTTCAAATTACAAATTACAAATGTAATTTGTAATTAAACTTTTTTGAATTACCCATTAAAAATGTAATTTGTAATTAAACTTTTATCAATTATCCATTACAAATGTAATTTGGTAATAGAGTAAAAATTTCACAAAAATTGGATTTGTAATGTGTAATGCAAGAAGTTTCAATTACAAATTACATTAATTGAGAGAATTTCAATTACAAATTGAAAATCCGTTTTGAATTGATTGAGTAAATTGTAATTGAAAGAAATTTAATTACAAATTACACTTTTAATGGGTAATTAAAAGAAGTTTAATTACAAATTACTTTTGTAAGGGGCCGTCCATAAATTACGTAACGCACTTTTTGGGCAATTTTGACCCCCTCCCCCCCCATGTAACGCTCCGTAACGCTAAGCGGACCCCCCCCCGTAGGTAACGTAACACCGGGTTTTACTCTCATATGCGTTAAAATAATAAAAATACAGTTATTTCCATCAATTTAGTTTCAAGTAGAAGTAGGGTATTGGGGTGATAATCTTTTGATCTTTTCACGAGGAAAGCTGAAAAAATTGCGATAAATTGCGTTACGTAACGGAGGCTCTGACCCCCCCTACCCTCCCCGTAACGCCGCGTAACGCTCGGCCAGACCCCCCTAAAGTGCGTTACGTAATTTATGGACGGCCCCTAATGGGTAATTCAAAAAAGTTTAATTACAAATTACATTTGTAATGGGTAATTAAAAAAAGTTTAAATATAAATTACATTTGTAATGGGTAATTAAAAGAAGTTCAATTACAAATTGCTTTTGTAATGGGTAATTAAAAAAAGTTCAATTACACATTACAAATGTAATTTGTAATTAAACGCGTAATTTAATTACAAAAGTAATTCGACGCTCACAACCCTGCTTGCAAGACAATAAAAATACTTGACTAGAAAGTATGAACAAATAATGATGATAGTATGCGATAATACTATGACTGATGAATGAATGTCGAGGATTGAAAATCATTGATACCTGACTAGAAAATATAAAAAAATAATGATAATGATATGTGATAAAACCATGACAGATGATATGTGATAATATTTTAAGATGAATTAACATTGTAATGGGAAATTATTGTCTCACATGAAAATAAAGAGTAAAACCCAACGCAATTACGCAGTGTCTTTTTATTCGTCGTATGTGAAATTTTCTTTCTAAGAACGCTGAAATTTACGTAACTCAAACGATAGTTATGCTGAACAAAAAATACCAGTCCTCGACATCGCAAACGACGTCGTGAACTACGTATTTGGCAACGTAGTTCACGACGTCGCAAATGACGTGATTTGTAGTCCCAAATTCATACATAGTTTCCGACGTCGGTTCATACGTAAGAACTTACGTAGTTTCAGGATACGTGCTCAGCGTCATTTACGACGTCGGTGCGACGTCGAAACCACTTCGTAAACGTCGTCGAAATTTTCAATAGGGCAGTGTGCCTGGTGCCGAAAACCGATCCTCACAATCGCAAAGAATAAAGAGGAGCCTTGTGAGGAGTGCAAAAAAATCGAGACGGCAATGCGACTAATAACCGAAGAGCGATTCGCCTGCTGAAAATCACTATCGTTTCCCCTGTTCTGTTCCGGATTATCGTTGTAATTTCCAGAATTCTTAATCAATAAACGTTCGTTAAGAAACGTGAAACGTTGAGTCCGTTTATTTTGATAATTAATTAACCTTGTACCAAATACTTCAAATCAAATGATTCGAATGAAGCTACCGACAGAAAAGGGAAGAACCGAGTTCTTCCGAAGCGAGAGCCGAACACAGTCGAAAACCCACTTCAGAGCGATCACGACATAACCCCAATTGAGCCTATGGGTGCAATAACGGCTTAAGTCGACTTAAGTCGTTTTTTCAAAGACGCGGCTCTAGGCGTTCTATATAATCTTAGCTACGTACGCTGTAAGTCTTGGATGTCCTCGTCTTTTGTTAACGCTGTGGTGACCAAAACAAGCGGCGCGCGCACCGTGCTCGAGTTAGCCGGCAGCCGAAACTCGGCTGGCGCAGCGAGTACCTTAGCTAATCCACGCGCCTAGCTCCGCTATACCGCTACACTTTATATGCCTGTTTGTCAATCGTGTAAAGTTTTAATATTTTCTATGAAATAATGACTCAAGTCCTACTCTGTATATGGGGCATTCCATGTTAACTCGACCAATGATTTTCCCTCACTATTTTTGAATCGCTTCATAATTTTTTATACTATTTTCCTATCTCAAAATGGCACTCCCGAATTTTTTCAGACTTAATCCACAATCCGTTAATTTTTTATTAATATTCGAACCCATCTCAAAAAAGTTTTTTTTTTATCTGAAAAAATTCTCAAAAATCGAGTTTTCCATTCCAATCATTCTGCTACCTGGCCCATGATGGGATGTTTTTTTTTTTAATTTTTCATAGCACTTTAAACATTGTCAACAATCGTGCAACGTTATGAAAAATCTTTAAAAAATTCTCAAAAATCTAGTCTTTTATTCCGATCATTTTGAGACCCGGTCCATGATGGACCAATTTTTTTCGATTTTTTATAACGTTGCAAGATGGCGTTTCGTTTGTTAAAAGTGTTGGATGCTAAAAAAAGCCAAAAAAATTGGCCCATAAGGGATCGGGTGTCAGAATGATCGGAATAAAAGACTAGATTTTTGAGAATATTTTGAAGATTTTTCATAACGTTGCAAGATTGTTGACAATTTTTAAAATGCTATAAAAAATAAAAAAAATAAAAACATCCCACCATGGGCCAGGTGGCAGAATGATTCAAATGAAAAACTAGATTTCTGAGAATTTTTTGAGATTTAAAAAAAAAACTTTTTTGAGATGGGTTGGAATATTAATACAAAATTAACGGATTGCGGAAAAAATCCGAAAAAATTTGGGAGTGCCATTTTGAGATAGGAAAATCGTATAAAAAATATGAAGCGATTAAAAAATGGTGAGGGAAAATCATTGGTCGAGTTGACATGGAATGCCCCATATACATGTATAGCACAGCATTGTATACTATTTTTAATTTTCTTACATTATTTTATAATTGTAATCATACTTTTTTTATCCCAAAAACGTGTTTTGAAAAATTAAAAGTTGTTCTACGAAAAAACGACTTAAGTCCTACTCCGCATTTCCGTGTACAGCACCGCATTGTACACTATATTCAATATTAATCACGTTTGTTTAACATTTTTAGGTACCCCACCTATGTGAAAAAATAAATGTTCGTTGAGAAATGCCTTGAAAAAATTGAAATACTGACTGTTGATTCTTTACCTGCTTTTTTTCTGCCGAAACTTAAGTCGACTTAAGCCGTTATTGCACCCATAGGCTCAATTGTCAGCGAAAGCTAACCCCGCATAACGTCACTGAAATTTCTGTAGACAGAATCTGCCGAAGCTTCCGCGTCCAAAATTAATACGGGAGCAGGAACCGAAGAATAGGTCTGTTTAATTAACCAATCCTCGTGAACTTCGTGGAGAGCTGACAAATACTCTAAACTGATACCCGCCTCCTCTTCTCGTGCTCGAGATCGAATGCGAGCGAAGGACTCCTCGGGAGATAATTTCAAATAAACAATCAAATCCACGTCAAAATCAGGGGAGCTATCGGTGAAAAGTTTACAGTTTCTAACCAATCAATGAGACTCAACGTCTTCGAAACCTCCTAACCTCTTTCGAGCCTCAACAAAACAATTTCCACTGTAAATCGATCTTTCCATTACTTTTATTGGCAAAGTGGTCTGCTGCAGGTGTCTGTCTCTCATCGTCATCAAAACGTGATGTTGGAACTGGTACGCATACCGAGCAGGGTCAGTGTTCATTTTCTCTAGCAAATTCACTCCGCCTACATTCCTGTACTCATCCAAAGGTTCCAACAGTGTGAGGATATGAGGATCCTCCAGGAACCTCTTAGTAAACGTGGTCTTGCCACAACCTATATTTCCCTCTACGATGATAGTGAAAGGTTCTGAATTCCGTCTATGAGATCCTAAGGGCAACTCCGGCGACCAAGAGGATGAAGAAACAAAATTATAAGTTTCACCCAATCCCTGCTCCGCTGGGGGGGAATAAACTGGAAGTGACTGTTCCTGAAAAATTCTACGAATTTCTAATTGTTTCTGTCCTCCCACAGAATCAATCGGCGACACTCTCTCGTCGTACGGAGCTAGACGATCTAGGTGAACAACCCGAGGTCTCTTTTTAGAGGATACTCTTCTCCCCGTCAGAGTTCCTGTGTGGGGATGAATCCTATAAATTACGTCATTGATACGTGTTAAAACGACGTAAGGTCCTTCCCAGATACTTTGCAGTTTAGGGCACTTGCCCCTTTCGCGACGAGGTTGAAGAAGCCAGACTTTGTCTCCAGGCTCGAATTTAAGATCTCTCGCTCGGAGATCATAACGGGCATTCAATCGATTCGAACTAACCTCAATCCTATTTCGAGCAAAATCGTGGATCTCGTCTAGTTTCTCTCTCAGAGAAACGACATAACCTATCGGGGAGTCGTTTTGAGACGGAGGGACTCCTTTTTCTAAATCAGCAGGCAATCTAAGGTTCCAACCCATCAACATAGTGGCAGGAGAAAGTCCAGTTGTCTCATGAATAGCTGAGCGATAAGAAAGAAGGAACAACGGAGTCCATTCGTCCCAATCTCTCTGATTTTGATCAACAAAAGCTGATAAATATCTCAGCAAGGTCCTATTGAGTCTTTCTACCATCCCGTCCGATTGTGGATGCAAAGCCGTGGTCCGGGTCTTTCCGGATCCCAGGACTCGAAGAGTTTCGGCCATCAGAATAGATTCAAAATTCGTCCCTTGATCGGTATGAAGCTCAAGAGGAACACCATACCGGCAAACAAATTCCTTGACGAAGGCACGAGCTACAGTTTCAGCCTCCTGGTTTGGAATAGCAATTACCTCCGGCCATTTAGTAAAATAGTCTGAAACGACTAACGCATAGCGATTTTTGTTCTTAGTTACAGGAAGAGGACCAAGAATATCTATAGCTACTCTATCAAAAGGTGTTCCGGTGTTATACACTTGCATGTGACTAGTGCCACGACCACGAGGACCCTTTTTGGCGTTACAGACGTCACAAGTCTTACACCAATCTTCCACATCAGAGCGACAGCGTGCCCAGAAGAACCTTTCTCTAATCCGTCCCAGAGTCTTATTCGAAGCAAAATGTCCACCTGCTGGAGAATCGTGAAACTCGGCCAGAATCTGTGAAACTTTACTTTTGGGTACTAGCATTTGCCAACGAATCTCCCGAAAGTCCGGAGATTCCCATTTTCGATAAAGTATTTCGTCTCTAAGAAACAGAGATTCCCATTGCGCCCAGTAAACCTTAAGGCTTGGGTCTCCCGGAGAAACATCCTGCCACTCTGGTCGAATTCCTGCGACTGACTCTTTACTTGTTGCAAAACCCGATCTCGAGTTTGAGCAACCTTCCACTCGTCTAAATCTGTTCGAAAAGTTATTGTTCGAAGAACTGGAGAAGAATCACACTGTTTCTCTAACCTCGCACATTGTTTACAATCACTTGATTCTCCACAGGGTCTGCGTGAGAGTGCATCAGCATTACTGTGAAGCTTACCCGGACGATGCTGAATCTCAAAATCATAGATGCCTAACGTTTCAAGCCAACGGGCCACTTGTCCTTCAAGATTTTTGAAAGAAAGCAACCAGCGCAACGAAGCATGATCTGTACGAATCAAGATTCGCGGCAGCGAATCGCCGCCAAGTACCCGAAGGCGCGAGAGCTAGCCCGAAGTTATTTTCTCGGCCGAACTAGTTATACCTGTAAGCACGGTGTCATATCTCCGGAACGCGTCAATATTGTTCGATAAAATTTACAGGATCGAAAGTCCCCCACCATATGACCTTGCTGTATAAATTTGATCGAAATCGATCCACTGGTTTCCGAGATATTAGTCACGAAAGTTGATGAAAAAAAATCTTCTTCTCCGTCTTCTTCGCCCCGTTTTTTCGCAGACGCTGGCGTTGCCAATCGATTCCGGTCGAACGGCTACACGGATCGACTTGGGATTTGAATCCTGGTTAGGTTCCGTGGAAATCTCGCCCCCTATTGATTTTGAGCCAAATCCGATGTCTCACTCGGTCGGTATAAATAAATGAGTTTACGAACTGAGTTTCCACAATATGGCCGCACATGGGCGCTGCGCGCGGGTCGCCGTAATGAAAAAGTTGCAGCGATCTATGATCTAGTTCTTGACTCACGGTCGATAGAAAAATCGAAGAAATTGGCATGGTTATACCATAACCTCGATGTCGGTATCAATAAAATTTAGTCAAGATTGGTGTATCTGCAATTAACCTCAAATTTAAAGAGTAACAAGTGCTAAGATACCCTTCTTATTTTAATTGAAGTCAGTAATTAGTCTGGGAGAGTTTATTTGGGACGTGGACGAAAGTCCAATACCTGTTGGATCAAAAAAAAAAAAAAAAAATTTAGTCGGTGACCACGAAGTGCTGTGAGTAGTGCTAGTGCTTCTACTTATCGGATATCGATTAATCCACGATATATAATCCATAACTAAATGTACCCGTGATTCACAGAAAAAAAATTGCATAATAACATCATAACCTGAAACACAGTCTTGAGATACGAGACCGACCACCACCGTCTCCAAGATATGCATTCATCAACAGTTCTATTTTGCCGATACGGAAAAACGTTCCAATTAAACGCCAAAGATTCATCAAGGTAGACGTAAAGAGAATGCTGTTGATGATCCATCGACATGTCACATACTACACTGCGATATCAGGCCGAACGCCGAGGTATTAACTCAAAAATAATTTCCAGACTATCGCCACGGCGCTTTCAGTTGTAGACTATGACTAGAAACTTGTTAGCGGAGCTCTTGACTGGAAAAGCAGCCAGTTTCGCGTTCGGAGGATTGATTTGGAGTGAAAAGGTCACTAGAAACTTGTAAGCGGGGCTCGTTGACTGGAAAAGCAGCCAGTTTCGCGTTCGGAGGATTGATTTGGAGTGAAAAGGTCACTAGAAACTTGTAAGCGGGGCTCGTTGACTGGAAAAGCAGCCAGTTTCACGGTCAGAGGATCGATTTGGAGTAAAAAAGTCAGCCCGATGTCGAATTTGCTGCGATATCAGGCCGGACGCCGAGGTATTAGCTGAAAAATAATTTCCAGACTATCGCCACGGCGCTTTCAGTTGTAGACTATGACTAGAAACTTGTTAGCGGGGCTCTTGACTGGAAAAGCAGCCAGTTTCGCGTTCGGAGGATTGATTTGGAGTGAAAAGGTCACTAGAAACTTGTAAGCGGGGCTCGTTGACTGGAAAAGCAGCCAGTTTCACGGTCAGAGGATCGATTTGGAGTAAAAAAGTCAGCCCGATGTCGAATTTGCTGCGATATCAGGCCGGACGTCGAGGTATTAGCTGAAAAGTAATTTCCAGACTATCGCCACGGCGCTTTCAGTTGTAGACTATGACTAGAAACTTGTTAGCAGGGCCCTTGACTGGAAAAGCAGCCAGTTTCGCGTTCGGAGGATTGATTTGGAGTGAAAAGGTCACTAGAAACTTGTAAGCGGAGCTCTTGACTGGAAAAGCAGCCAGTTTCGCGTTCGGAGGATTGATTTGGAGTGGAAAGATCTTACCAAAAACTTGTAAGATAACCTAAAACCCAGTTTCACGATACCAGAACGATCAATCAACACCGTCTCCAAGGTATTCGTCCAACAGTTCTACAGTGTCTATACGGAAAAAAACGTTTCGATTGAACGCCAAAAATTTGTCAAGTGAGACTTAGAAAAGGATGCTGCTGATTAGTCATCAACACGAAACATACTATACGTATATGATTACCTGGTGACTGAGATAATTGTCCCGCCAGAGAATCCGCTAGTTCTGAATCATCGAAGTTCCGGAACCGAGAATAAGACTGCTGCAACTTACGGAACTTACGGAGCGCAATTACCATTCATACCCGAAGTCAGTATTTCACCCTTTGAAGTTGAAGCCGCTTTATACAAGTCAAACCAGCGAATCATGGTTTGTATCACCCTGAGAATGCTGAATTGGATAACTAACGGAGCTGGCGGAGCCGCTACACAGATCAACAGGAAGAATTTATCCAGAATTGTCTGGTACGCCGTGAAAAGCTCGATACGTCCTCATTGTAAGTATCTCTCCTCAATGCATCAATTACAGTCCTACAGAAAATCTATAACTGTGACATTTCGAACCGAAGCCTACAATGTTTGTCAATTCGGATGTGTGATGGAGTAATCTGATCTTTGCAGGGCCGTAAAAAGTCACGCGGGATCCGGATGACCGACGTTCCAAGATGGAATACTTATCTACTGCGTCTGACGCCTCACAGTCCCCCAGTTATGTGCGGTCGATGTTACATTACGACCTAAGCCATTACTTGCATTAACACCGAGCCAATCATAATTCGCAATACCTGGCAAACGATCGATGAGATAATCAACTGCACGGACGGATACACTATACAGACCGGGTTGTCAAATGCATTATACGCCGATCATCACGCCTGGCCAAATTCTCTACTCAAAAACTGAGTGACTCAGTTAATTTTATCGAAGGTGAAACGAAAAGTTTATAACTGCAATATGTATGTCTAATAATTGATTATTTGTGAAACAGATCCATCAGAGTACGCCAGATCAAACCACGGGAACGCAGAGTCAGACCAGATCAGAATGACAATTCGTCCGTCACCAGAAACAATGATTACTACAACATTCGTGTTAAGTACGGAAAAAAAGCTGAGAAAAATAAACAAATCGATCACGATGACTCAGCTCCGACAGTATCCCATAGATCACAAATCTTTACTCGACATGAGAGTTGCTTGCTTCATTCCTCACCTGATTGATCGTCACCGCAGGGACACGACTATTGTGCTCATCATCAAAAGGTATGCTATGAAACTGATGCTTCAAACTCATCCTTAACGATGGAATAGGGAACCCAGAAAAACACAACTGAAAATTTCTTTCATAGTATTTATTTCCGTTTATTCCTATGGTTTACAGGGGAGCTACTTTGGAGAAACCAATGCATCGGGGTTGAAGATGAGTCTGCAAGAGTCTGTATTTCCATTGATCTTGTGATAGATATACCACTTTCTCGCACTCCCAGCTTCTCACCGTGCCTCAACCTGTTCAATCGTCGTTTGCTGATATAAGTATGTGGAAACAAACTAATTCAGAATGGCCAATGTTTCGAATTCAAACATCAGCCTGATACCACCACCAGGCTTCAAATCTGCACAATTGTTTAGAATCTTACATCGGAGCACGAGCAAAAGAACAAATCTGAATATTTCATATTGGAATGTATGCTATACAAGTCGATAGTCCCCGACTTCCCTCTGCCACCACAGCATGGGATATTCAACTACCAGGTTGTTCAAATTTTTATGATTCTCAAAGTGACCTACATTATTATTGGATTTAAGTGGACAAGCATGCAAAGGACAATGATTTCTGTAAGCTTAATGACCCCAAGACCTCGTTTTACCACAGAATCTGTTGCAAATAAACAGTCGACTGATTTTACCTAGAAATGAGAAACAATTAGAATGCAGCGTGATGATAAATCAAGAGTTTATCTCAGCTATTCCTATTCAAAGAAGTTTAGTTTATAACTCCTAATGTTTACAGGTAAATAACTTATTCATAAATTGTATCTTTTGACATAGGTATTTTATTAATGAATTGCTGAATGTATAGTGTCGAATTTTTATTCGATTGAACTTGCATTTCGGGAGAATGAATGATAGTTCTAAGCTAGCACCTGATACAAACTGTGGCTGTTAAAGTGCTGAAATTTTGATTCCACATTAAGTTAGGTTGGGCTAGGTTAATTCAACAAGTTAAGACTGTATACAAAAAAATAAACTTCTATATAATAAATTATTGATGTGTGTCACAGATGACAGTTGAAGTAAATCTGTCTTTTCATTCGGAATGTTTCTCCCTGTACCCTACTTCCGCATGTGTTTCCTGACATAATCATACTATATACAAAATTACAGAATTAAAATAATTCAATTTCTTTGAGCGGCACGGTAGTTTTACCGTACATACAGTTGTGGTGGGATTCTTTCGGCCAATGGAATTAAATTGACTCGCTCATGCACAAAGCGTACCGTCAAGTATTCCGTACAAAAACTGTACGAAAGTTGGAATAGTTGATACGTTAATCCGATTGAAATAATTATTGTCGGTTAAGTATGAAACAGCAGTATCCATATTGTGTACTTGCAAAAAGTAGTGAAATCCAACACAAAAACATCGTAGATGTAAAAAAAGCCGCCAAGTACCCACGCAAAAATGAGCAAAACGTATCGCCAGTCTCTGTCGTGAAATCAAGAAAGAAACCAAGCACCGAGCGTACCCCTTCGATCTCTCAGCAAGTCTACGTCGTCAAGTCGGAGTTTCGTGTGAGGATTTCGGAACATCATTCCGAGAGCTACGTACTTGGCGGGCACATTCGGTCCCGTGGAGCTATACAGACAACTCGCTGACAAACCGTTTACGTTTCATGCAGAAATTGAGTTTTTAATGCGACAACAATGAAATATACCCGAAAACTAGTCATTCCAACCAATAATCGTAGCAGAACTTACTTCTACATGTCCTAAATCATAAGGGTCACGTTACAGAGGTCAATCCCTTAGACAATACACAATAATCGTGATCCTTTCATTGTCATCAGATCAGACTCAGAATTTTGGGAGTCACGTACTTTATACTATGGAGCCGATGAGCGACGTAGAGTAGGTTTTCCTATGATAGGTGACTTATCGTCAAGCTCAATTAGTATGTTTGTATCAATTATGAGGGAATAAACTTATCCAATTGGAAAACGGTTAAATCAAGAAAACTTTACTTTGTATTTCGGCATCAAACCTAAAACTCACAGCAACGAATGTACGTGAATGCTATAAGTAGTAGTGAGCGTGACAGTTTGATCAAATGATGAATATAAAATCATTCGCAGCTACACATCACTGCGGAAAGATTGGCGCGTGCGAGTTTACGGGAGTGCTGTAGTGCGGGCGCCTTCAGGCGCTCGCACGCAAGCACGGACGTAAACTCGCACGCGCCAATCTTTCAACTGCCCAGAAGAAGTCGCCCAAAAATTCGGAAGATGGATTTTAAACGAGTGTGAATAAAATCAATGTTATCTGCAGATCGGACATTCGTCAGTCAATGCAAGATTCATGACGTACATACATATGACGATATACAGCGACCGGAAACAGTGTACTTTGAGACATCCATCAGCCGCCAAGTGCCGATACCAGCAATTCTTCACAGTCGAAAGAACGAACAACCAAACAGAATAAAACTCCAGGTAATCGTGTTCTATCGATCTGTAGATTTGAAATGCCAGATTTGATGAATGATCAATATGGAAAACAGTAGAACAAAAAAATCGTTCGCAAGATACGTAAAAGTGCTATGTCAATCCAAAGCAAAAAAAAAAAATACAAAATAATTACCCGAATGTGCCCGCCAAGTACGTAGCTCTCGGAATGATGTTCCGAAATCCTCACACGAAACTCCGACTTGACGACGTAGACTTGCTGAGAGATCGAAGGGGTACGCTCGGTGCTTGGTTTCTTTCTTGATTTCACGACAGAGACTGGCGATACGTTTTGCTCATTTTTGCGTGGGTACTTGGCGGCTTTTTTTACATCTACGATGTTTTTGTGTTGGATCGAAAATCTCCTCCCGTACAAATAATGATGGAAGTGAGATATCGTCTTAACAATAGCTAACAATTCCCTACGAGTCACGCAGTAATTTCTCTCAGGTTTGCTGAGAACTCTACTATAGAATCCAACCACTCGTTCTAAACCTTCCTGAACTTGAGACAAAACTCCCCCGATGCCACACAAGGAAGCATCGGTGTCCAAAATGAAAGGAATTCCAGGCAGGGGAAAAGCTAAGACAGGAGGCGTTGTGAGCCGAACTTTAAGGGCATGCTGGACTCAGTATTTCCGTATTTAAAAAATGATGAAGCCCGATATGAACGGGGGGGTGTTTAATGGGTTCCTTAGACGATTTGTAATCAAATTGGTAGCTGCATGAACGTGTATCTCACCAAAATCGAGTAAAATAAGCCTTTTTTGTGTTGCGAAGCGTGAGACCGTCACTTTTTTTCACTCATATCACCGACTACGTATCTCAAAGGTGGAAACGGGCTATGTAGCGAACTCATAAATATAATTCCACTAACATATATCGCAAAACTTGTTCATTTCACTCAACGATGAAGCCTCAGAATTGTTTCCAGAAAAAGATTGAAATTCTCGGTATAAAGCATCCATGTTGGATCGTTTCGCGTTGCGAGTCGGGCCGAGCAGCGCTTGCCAACCTTCGTCTCGCGGTCCTGCGTTTCACGAACCGCCGTTCCTTGTTCAGCGCTATGACAGCTGAGCGGGAATTCAAACGGAAATAATTCGGAATAATAATCGTTATAACAAATGTAAGGTATGTATAAGTCGTAAAAATTTGTAAATTAGTCTAATTGTAAGTAGTAATGTATTCGATGAAGTTATGGAGACGGAAACCATGTAACCCCGAGGGGAACAATAAATAAACATACATAAACATACATAAACATACATAATAATTATAATAATGCATTGTTATTATTATCATTATCATTATTATCATTATCATTATTATTATTATTATTATTATTATTATTATTATTATTATTATTATTATTATCATTATAATTACAATTTTCGAAATAATAATCATAACAATTATTATAATAATAATTATTATTATTATCATTGAAAAAAATTTACTCGAAAGTGGTGTGAATGAAAATGAAAACGTATGCGCCATTTTTTTATTTTTTTTGTACTAACACTGAAATCCTGTGAAACGCACAGAATAATCAAAATTCCGATTCTTTTGAGACATTTTCAAGTTTCAGCATAAAAAAACTAGATAAGGCAGAGGTGTAAAGTCGTATACGCCCTTTATTTTTATTTTTTTTTTATCTTGAAAATGTTGTGAAAATCGGAATTTCAATTTTTTCCGTAATAATAATGATGATGATGATGATGATGACGACGATAATGATGATGATGACGATAATAATAATAATAATAATAATAATAACAATTATTATCATAATATTATGATAATTATTATTATTATGATAATAACAATATGATAATTATTATTATTATCATTGTAAAAAATTTACTCGAAAGTGGTGAAATTTGTGAATGAAAATGAAAACGTATGCGCCATTTTTTTTTCTACCAACACTGAAATCCTATGAAACGCACAGAATAATCAAAATTCCGATTCTTTTGGGAGATTTTCAAGTTTCAGCATAAAAAAACTGGACAAGGCAGAGGTATAGAGTCGTAAACGCCATTTATTATTCGATTTTTTTTTATCTTGAAAATGTTGTGAAAATCGGAATTTCAATTTTTTCCGTAATAATGATGATGATGATGATGATGATGATGATGATGATGATGATGATGACGACGATAATGATGATGATGACGATAATAATAATAATAATAATAATAATAATAATAACAATTATTATCATAATATTATGATAATAATTATTATTATTATGATAATAACAATATGATAATTATTATTATTATGATAATAACAATATGATAATTATTATTATTATCATTGCAAAAAATTTACTCGAAAGTGGTGAAATTTGTAAATGGAAATGAAAACTATGCGCCATTTTTTTTTTCTTTTTCTACAAAAACTCTAAAATCCTGTGAAACGCATAAAAAAGTCTGATTTCAGAGTTCTTTATGTGAAATTTTCAAAATTCAAAATTCAAAATTCAAAAAAAAAAAAAACATTGACAGGGCAACGGTATAAAGTCGTATAGTCGTAGTACGCCATTTTTTTCACAAATACTCTTGTCCTGTGCAACGCATAGAAGAATTGAAATTCCGATTTTCACAACATTTTCAAGATAAAAAAAAAAAATAAAAATAAAGGGCGTATACGACTTTACACCTCTGCCTTATCTAGTTTTTTTTATGCTGAAACTTGAAAATCTCTCAAAAGAATCGGAATTTCGATTATTCTGTGCGTTCCACAGGATTTCAGTGTTAGTACAAAAAAAAAAAAATGGCGCATACGTTTTCATTTTCATTCACACCACTTTCGAGTAAATTTTTTTCAATGATAATAATAATCAGTAAATTCCTTTTCTTGATCCCATCAATGATAATCTTTGAAGTTTATTTGGTATCGAGGATCAAATGAACAACACATATTGACGTTTCGACCCTGGAGAGGGCCCTCTTCAGAACTATAACAATAGTATTATTTTTATTTATAACGAATCATATTTTTACAGTGTTCTTAATGAATAAAGAATACTTACAAGTCTATTTCATAGTAATTCTATATAAATAAAAAAGGGGGGAGTGAGCACGGCGATCTATAACTGAAATCAATAATTTTTAGGTTAGGAAACGCGAAATTTTTTACAAGTCCCAAAATGGGTTAAACTCACAATTTACGATGCCGGTTATGCCTAAGGCAACTTGTCCGGTTCTTTAGGAGACATAATTGGAAAAAACTTTAAGTGATCGATTAATCAAATGTCGATTAAGTTTTCAAAAACGAGTCGTGGAGCTTAACGGATTCGGAGACAACCGGAAAGAGAAGAAGTATCAGTCTCGACCAATGAGGAGACAGATGACCGTAACCAATCATGTACAGTGTTAGTGTGACTGGTGGTCATGTTTTTTGGCGGTAATTTTGAAACCAAGGTGAATTGTAAATCCGTTAAGCCCCGAGACCGTTCTTTTTATTTCATTGAATTGGAATTTGATTACAATATCTTCAAAATCCAATTCAAGGAACAGGATCAGAGCAAACCAAAATAGGAGGCACAAAGGTTGTCAACATCAGTTCGAAGGTTTATGGCGGTCTTATCTTTCACAATGTGGCACATTTCGTGGAATAATCTTTGTCTATTATTATTTTCTTTGTACAATATCTCTACTTCATCGTATTTGAACTGATGGTCATGATTGATTTTGTGTTTTGTTAATGCAGTGTGTTCACTTTCTTTTCTATTAACATTTTTGTCGTGCTCTTTCAGCCTAGTTTTTAACCAGCGTCCAGTTTGACCTATATATGACGCCTGGCAACCACCACAAGGGATCTTATACACTACATTCGAATTGAGAGGCACAGGGGTCTTGTCTTTGAGAGAGCTATAGATATGTGACAGATCGTTCACGTTTTTAAAGACACATGATACGTTGTATGGTCTTAAAGTCCTTGACACTGATTGTGACAGACCTTTGACATAAGGAAAACAAAACTTGACCACCACCACTTAAACCCACCATCCCATCAAACAAAAAATTGGTGTTATCTTCGGCCTTGTAGACCGTAGTGTCTTGCTATCAGATCCCTCGATCCACTCAAAGAATTTAAACTTGGTCCGGGATGTTCTAATTGAAAATAACTACCCTGATACCTTTGTGGACGCCTACGTTTTGAAACGACTAAAAACTTTAGATAATAGAGCTAATGGAACGTCCAACACTGATGATGAGTCACCAGATATAAATCCACTCAAGTTTTGTTTTCCTTATGTCAAAGGTCTGTCACAATCAGTGTCAAGGACTTTGAGACCATACAACGTATCATGTGTCTTTAAAAACGTGAACGATCTGTCACATATCTATAGCTCTCTCAAAGACAAGACCCCTGTGCCTCTCAATTCGAATGTAGTGTATAAGATCCCTTGTGGTGGTTGCCAGGCGTCATATATAGGTCAAACTGGACGCTGGTTAAA
>JAEUYN010000172.1:0-42209 GCA_018257835.1 Euura lappo
ATGAATAATGCGGTATTTGGCAAGACCATGGAGAATGTGCGCCAACACAGGGACGTCAAGTTGGTGTGCAAATGAGGTGGTCGGGGCGGTGCGGAGGCACTTATCGCGAAGCCAAACTTCCATAGCTGCTATATACTGGGTTCCGATCTGGTTGTCATCGAGATGGAGCGTGTAAGAGTCAAATTCAACAAACCCATCTATATCGGGACTGCGATTCTCGATTTGGCGAAAATCATATTGTATAATTTTCACTATGGGTATATCGGCTCGAGGTTCACCAACGAGCAAGCCAAACTCCTCTACACCGACACAGACAGTTTAATCTATCATTTTCGAGTCAAAGACTTTTACGCCACCATGAAACGTGACGTTGACGCGTACTTTGACACCTCCGATTATTCCCCCGACAATCCCCACAAAATACCGTTGCGCAATAAAAAACGTCTCGGGTTCATGAAGGACGAGAACAACGGGAAAATCATGACTGAATTTGTGGGGTTGCGTGCGAAGCTGTATGCATTCAGCACGATGGGAGGCATACAGAAACGGGCAAAGGGTATTAAAGGCGCAACATTAAGACGTATCGTACTAGACAACTTCAAAGACTGTTTGTTCAATTACACAACTTTGACGAAAAAACAATGTATAATACAGAGTAAACGACACAAGGTGAATACAGTTTTGCAAAATAAAATAGCCCTGAGTTGAAGGGATGACAAACGACAATTGCAACCGGGTCAAACTGATACCCTGCCATGGGGTTTTAAGCGAGCGAATTGAGTAGTTTGAATGCTTCACCTATCTCGCGTCTCACGTCTCAAAGTCTCACGTCTCACGTCTCAAAGTCTCACGTCTCAAAGTCTCATGTCTCAAAGTCTCACGTCTCAAAGTCTCACGTCTCAAAGTCTCATGTCTCAAAGTCTCACGTCTCAAAGTCTCCAAGTCTCACGGCTCCAAATCTCAAATCTCAAAATCTCAAAATCGCACCTGCGCGCGCGCGCGTTTTTTTTTTCTCTAGTTTATAAAAAAGTTATTGATATTTATTTATTTATTGAACATGTAGATTTTTTCTATGTAGTTTCGAAAAGTTTCAGAAATTTCAACTTTTTTCAAGTTTTTCACAGTTTTGAAAGGCGGATCGCAGCATCCGTATTCACATGTGTAAGGTATAGGAGAATTCTGGAAAACTTGAAAAAAGTTGAAAAAAGTTGAAAAAAGCTGAAAAAAGTTGAAAAAAGTTGAAAAAAGTTGAAATTTCCGAAACTTTCTGAAACTTTTCGAAAAAAAGTAAAACCTCATTGTACAAACTAGTATTAAGACTACTTTAGGTTGTATATAAGAATAAACAAGGTGTATGTATGTATGATATTCATTTTATTGTCATTAAAAGATACATATTTTTCCTCAAATATCTGATTTATTTATCCAACTGTTGTGTGAACTGTCGAATCCCAACCACTTTACATATAGCTGATTGCCACGTTTGCGGAGGACCTTTTCCACAAGATAACCATCGGGGTATTGCACCCTGCTGAGTTCCAACTCGTAAAACCCACCCTCAATGGGTTGCTGCAGGTAGTCGGTGAGTTTGTAGGTAGGCGGATTGGTATTTTTCACCTCGCTAACGGTGAAGATCTCCGTCGTCCAGTTTGGGGTATAACCCTTCTCGAAAACATTCTTGTATTTACTGATTCGGACCTTGTCGCCGACTTTGAATTTTCGCTTCAGACTGCTCCTCTTGATCTGTCGCGGTTTGTAGACACTTCGATACAGCTGTTTTTCATTGGATGCGGTGACGTTTTTCGGCTTCATCCTGATTGTCCGATGTTTCGTATTGTTGTAGGATTCGATTAATTTGGGAAGAATATCGAGCCATTTGTAGGAGCCTTGGAGAGTGAATTGCTTCCACATTTTATTTTTCAGCGTTCGATTGAAGCGTTCGCATATGGATGCCTTCAAGTTGCTGAATGTCGAGTACATATTTACACCATGATGTGCCATGAGAGCTTTGAATTCTTTGTTGTAAAATTCTTTGCCCTGGTCGACGTGTAGATGTTTCGGCACACGACCCCGAGCCAGCACAGATTTCATAGCTGTAGTTACATCCGCGGCATTTTTGCTCTTGATTGGCACACCCCAGGCAAATTTCGAGAATATATCAATAACCGTGAGGAGGAATTTGTGGCCTTTGTTGACACCCGAGTAGGCCGACATATCGACAAGATCAGCTTGCCAAGTCTCGTCCAAGCCACGTATATCCACAAAACGTCTGGGATAATTACGTCTGGCTGGCCTATGAAGTTCATTCGCTATTGTCTCTTTCATGTCAACCGACATCTCTTCGAGCCCGCACTCACTGTTTCTTTTGATCAACCACCAATTGCATGCCAACGATAGTTTCACCCAGTAAATTCACATCGTACCTCAATTTTTCAATACTCTCAGGCACGGATGTCAAAACATTGCGAATTTCTTTGTCATTTTTCGCGATTTTCACCTCAATGGCGTGAACTGCGTCCTTGATAACGGTCTGGAGACTGTCAACTGCTCGCTGTACACGTATATTGAGAACTTTCAGGGATACGGCGTCATTTTCCTCCAGTGAATCGGCGATATTACACAATCGTTTGCTGGTTATATCGTACTGGTTGTCGGCGGTGATCTTGAATCCCACGCCCGGAGGTCCGCGAATACCCGCTACACTTCTTACTTTTCCACCAGCCGTCAATTGACGACCGAATATGTCTATGCTCATTGCTCGACGGTCAATGGGTGAATGAAAATTTTATGCTTGATCTCATGCTAATAAATGATTTTAGCCTCGCGCAACTCCTCAATAATCGAGACTATTTCATTGGAATGGCTGGTATTTCCGGCCGCCTGTGAGGCCATAAGTAGCCGAAGTCTATCGATAAGCTCGTTCGGATTGTCCCAGTAAACATAATCCATACTCTGCCCCTCTTTTCGCGCAATCTTATGCTTTGGCAGACCTCCACCCTTCTTTTTCGGTGATTCCGCGTATTGGGCGATAAAGTTCTTGTACTTTGCACTTTTCACATCCCTGCGAATGCTTTTATCCGCTTTGTAGCCGTGCCGATGGACGTTTGTCGCTACGACGATTTCAGCATAGTTTTTCTTGTCCTCGGTCTTGAGGATGGTGGTGTCGGGTGATTTTTTGAACAATAATTCAAGCAATCCAGGCGTTGCTTTGTACTTTTTACCGCCAACGTGCACCTGACTCGTGTCAAAGCTAATTTTCGAATCACCAATCTTCAATCCCTGCAGCAGCTGTCGGACGCCATATTTCTCATCCAACTCCGATCGATGGTCCGTCTCGAACATTTTCAAATACCGCCACACGGAATCCGTCGATTTCGGCTTTCTTATCGGTGTACTTGTGGTGGGTCGTGCTACAATTGTTTTGTTCCCATCGTCGTCATCGTCGTCGTCGTCGTCGTCGTCGTTTGCATTCTGATCGTCCTCAATGTCGAAAAAAGCATCTTCATCCAGATCATCCGCTGCTGTCGATTCCTCGCCTTTTTTCATAGAAATATCCGGCTTCTCTTCTTTTTTCACCGCCCCCGCGTCTCCCGATTCGGTTTTAATTTCCTGCTTTATCTGCTGCTGCTGCTTCGATGTATCCACCAACTCCTGCAGCGGCGTCACCAAAGGTTTGAACATCTCCCCCATTGCCTGCTCGGTTGTATCTTTATCCTTCCTAAGCATCTTATGTTTACGTCGTATCACCTCGCTAGCTTTCGCTATTTCACGCAACACATCATTGTGCTTACGAATCTGTTCGCTCTTCATGTTGCCACTCTGATTGTTGCAACTTGACTGCAAGTATTTGCATGCATCGGCATTAATTTATACTTATAAAGCAATCGAAACCTTTTCGATATCTCCCCGCGTTGATCTCGCTATCTTTGTTGATGAGAACGAAACTGTAATTGCCATCGTTCCAGCAGGCCGAGCAGAGATCTTTGAATTGTTGAAACGTCATGTCGGCATTCACGTGATCGGCGTAAATGTGCTTCAGATTCATCTCATCCTGCCTGAAGATCACCAATAAATTTGCATTATCACGCACGAGATGTTTTGGGATACGTGCGTATGTCTGACAGAGATAGAAGCTGTCCACATCTCTATGACGCCCCATGCAAAAGTATGCTCTGATATTGTCTTGCTTCTCACAGGCTACATCATCGAAAATCATCAGCGAGTTGGGACGCGCATCTTCTGGTTTCACCACCTCCTCGTGCTCACCGAAAGGGAAATAACCCATCCCCTCCACCGGCTCGAGTAACTTTCGCAAAAACTCATACTTTGGCTGGATGAGCGATTTCGAGTAGATGTACACATTTTCAAAGCGTAACCCGTTGCCGTGGGTGATTAGCGTGAGAAGAGCGTTCGTCTTGCCGCAATTTGAGGGGCCGCAGAAGACCGCGCGCACACTGTTGGGCAGTAGTTCACCGTGCCGTTTACCCTTTTTCTTTTTCTTCTTCTCGACCAATTTGTCGAAATTCGTGACGGGTAGTTTGCGGGCCTGATTTTCAAATTTCATAATGCTCAGTGGGTAGAGGACTACAAAAGACTAACACCCATCGTGTATAAATATAGGCTTTTATAGGGAAATCGGGTTAGTTGTCGATCGACTATGGTGGGGTATGCACGTAAGAAGTGCGGAAAAGGTCTGGTGAATAAAATCATCAATAATCTCCCAGTCGAATTACACGTGCCAGGGTACCAGTACTGTGGGCCGGGGACCAAATTAGCCAAGAGATTGGCTCGCGGTGATCCCGGAATCAATCCACTAGACGCCGCGTGCAAACAGCACGACATTGCATACGAGAAGAATCGATCAAACATCGCGGCGCGAAACGCAGCCGACAAAGTACTCGCCGAGCGGGCGTGGAGTCGTGTTTCAGCCAAAGACGCCAGTCTGGGTGAAAGAGCTGTAGCCTGGGCAGTGACCAACACCATGAAGGCAAAGTCTAAACTCGGTATGGGAATCATGCGGAGAACCATAAAGAAGAAGAAGAAGAAAAAGACAGGAAGGAGTTTGAGGAAACCCAAAAGTGGCGGCGTGAAGAAAAAGAAGACAATCACTCTGAAATCGGTCATTCAAGCAGCAAAGAAATCAATGAGACCCGGTCCCGGAGCCATTGAGTCGGCGTTGGCTGGGGCCCGTATAGCGGCGGCTCGAGGGACGGTGCGTGTGCCTCGCGTTCTACCTGTTCCCAAGAAAATCGGTGGTTTCCTGCCTTTCCTGATCCCAATATTGGGGGCTCTCAGCGCCACAGGAGCCCTGGCTGGTGGCGCCGCAGGTATAGCGAAGGCGGTCAACGAGGCCAGCTCTAACAAACGTCAATTGGATGAGTCCAAGCGCCACAATTCAACAATGGAGGCGATTGCGTTGGGAAAAGGTTTATACCTGAAACCCTACAAGCAGGGTATGGGGTTGTACCTGGCACCACCAAAAAACTAACAAAGCTGCCACGCCGAGCTCTCACCGACGCCGATTTACGCACCCACGCCAAGGAGATGAAAATTCCATATTTCCGCGGTGTATTCATGCGAAATGATTTACCCAATGGCGGGCCGAGAAAGCGTGAATCTGCAATTATCAATCTTGATGATAAAAATGGCCCGGGAACACACTGGGTTGCGTATAGGAAAACGGGCGATAAAGTCGTCTATTTCGATAGTTTTGGCGATTTACAACCACCCGAGGATCTTATGAAATATCTCGGTGTAGGCAGCGTAGAATATAATCATAGAAGGTATCAAGAATATGACACTGTGATTTGCGGACACTTGTGTCTCAAGTTTCTCAGTGGACAGCTATAAAATGAATGCAACGCATCGTTTCATCATTAGTCATGGCTGATTCGCTGACGTTGACGTTGTCCGGAGCATCCTCCACGCTGGAGACACGCTTTTTTCCGCCGATCGAGTTGTCGCCGTCGAAAGACTATGTTCTCGGGCTTGTCGAGCTCCTCACTTTTAATTCAATTCCCAATATCGACGTGGGCGGGAATAAGTTTTACATAAAACGAGCGAATAAAGAGGATAATGATGTTTTCATCATACCCACAGGTAGCTATGAACTCGAGGATATTGAACATTTTCTCAAAAAGATTCTTCCCAAAGATATTTCGCTCAGTCTGAAGGCCAATAACAACGAGCTGCACAGTGAAATTAGGTGTAATCATGCGGTGGATTTTCAACCACAGGATTCCATTGGTCGATTGCTGGGTTTCAAACCAAGTCTCCTCGGGGGTGGTATAACTCATAAATCCGAGTTACCCGTGGCTATACTCAAAATCAATGCCTTACGCGTCGAGTGCAATATAACGACGGGTGCGTACATAAACGGAAAACGTGCTCATACGATTCACGAATTTTTTCCCACCGTTCCGCCCGGATATAAGATTGTGGAAGTGCCGACCAACGTCATTTACCTACCAACCACCGTCAAGACGATACATCATCTGCAGTGTGTTGTCTTGTAATATTTATCGCCGACATGAAACCCACTTGCATCAAATTTCATTCGTGAATCGCCAATCATCATTCCATGCAGCAACTTCCGAACCAGGTAGGCGGATAATAAAGAAAGGGCCGTAGCCTATTCGCTGGGAATGGAATGTCGCGAGGGTGCACGAAGAACTGACCTGCTCAAGAGGCGAGAGACTTTTCATCGGAAAAGAAGGTAATCGAGGAATCGGTTGGAAAAGCCGATTGTCGGTAAACCAAAGCCTTTCGTTCGATGGTAACTGTACAATTATCATGAGGGGCGTCATCTGTTGGGTGACCTACCCACTGTCGGTGAATAGCACGATTAGGGACGCCATCTGTTGGGTGGCCTACCCGCTGTCGGTAAATAGCACGATTAGGGGCGTCATCTGTTGGGTGGCCTACCCACTGTCGGTGAACAGCACGATTAGGGGCGCCATCTGTTGGGTGGTCTACCCACTGTCGGTAAATAGCGCGATTAGGAGCGCCATCTGTTGGGTGGCCTACCCACTGTCGGTAACAAATCTGGGTAAAACAGAGCTGCTCGGTCGGTAAAACAGACAACCGACATTGCCGATGATAGCGCAATTCTGAGTAAAACAGAGCTGCTCGGTCGGTAAAACAGGCACCCGACATTACCGACTGTAGGTAAAACAGAGTTACCCCTGGTCGGTAACATGTCGGTAACAGGGATCTAGATCCAGAACTCTCATATTATATCTACTCAAAACCTATTTAACATACTTAATAGTATCCTATCCCCTGATAATGACTAACACCGCACTGCAGTTTCACTCCTTCAAGGAGCTTTCTATTATTTCAATAAACGTAAATTCTATCATTTCATTGCAAAGGAGAATGAACCTCAAAGATCTTGTAGACGAACACCACCCAGACTTCGTGCTGCTGGGGGAGACGAAACTGAATAACAAATACACAATTAATATTGAAAACTACGCATGCATTAGAAATGACAGACCCAACTCACAGCAGGGTGGAGGAACCGCGGCCCTTATAAAAAGCAAAATTGAATACCAGCACATACATCCTGCATGCTTAATAGGAGCTAAATGCTTGGAAGCGACAGTTTTTAAACTAAAAATAAACCACAACAGCAACCTGTACATAATAGCCGCGTACGCGGCAGGTAATTGCAAAAAAGAATTTATCCCGGAGCTGTCAAGCCTTTTCAAAGAATTAAATCTAGACCACACGAACAACTACTACGTCCTCGCGGGGGATCTGAATGCTAAACACACATCGTGGTGTAATACAACTAACAACCCCAGAGGAGTGTCTCTGCACCGCTGGCTGCATGAGAGCGAGATCCCTCTAAGAACTAGGCTATATTGCTCTTTGTTACCCTCTTATCCTAGGGGGAACTCGTTTCTAGACGTGGCCATCGTGGATCGTAGACTCACCCTCGCAAACATATCTGACAACCTGAAAACAGAATCAATCCCATATGACAGCGATCATAACGCACTCAAATTGTTAGTCTCTCCCCCTTCAAACCTATCTTGCACCTTAGAAGAAAATCAGGCGCTCACCAGATACAATTTCGCCAAAACCAATTGGAAAAACTTCGAAACACACCTAAATAACTCGACCGACCTAAACATCCCAGCGGACAAAAACCTTTCCAACCGCGAGATAGACGAGGCACTAGAAAACGTAGAAAAATGTATCAGGGAATCAATCGCTAAAAAAGTCCCCAAAATTAGACCGTTCTCAGCATTATCTGAATACACGTCCAGGGAAATCAAGGAGTTGTACAAACACAAATCACACATCATCTGTCAAATAAACAAACTCCACAAAAACAACCCAAGGGGAAACCTAGTCAGATTAAACATTCTGAAAGACTTATTGATAAAGACGCGACAAAGAATAGAAGAGAAAGTAAAAAAATCAGTCAACTCATACTGGGAAGGTAAAATTCGCGACATTACAATCAGCAAGCCGGACAAAATGTTCCCCCAAATCAACAGGCTCTTCAGACCTAAAGCCTCTAGCCTAATCCCAACCTTATCAATCCCTCAAGAGAAACAATCACTGATACGAGACGCCGAAATTCCACCTAACACCTTGAGTAAAGACGCAAATAATAACACCCTAATAACAAGGCAAACGGACAAGTTAAATATAATAGGGGCCCACTTTGAAGCAACCAACATTCAAAATAAAAACCTGGGAAGAGAACACCTCTCTAGATTAGTAAATAATAAAATACAAATCCTAAAAGCAGAGATAACAGCAGAAGCAGACGAAGGGATATCTATAACCACCTTCACAGACCTAAACACGGCCCTCCAACCATCTGACAGGGAAAACGCCAAATTCTTAACAACATATGCTGAACTGGCAACAATATTCAGGAAACTCAATAACAAAAAGTCGGCAGGTTATGACAATATACCCAATGTAGTCCTTAAACATCTTCCTCCCAAAATAATCGCCTATTACTGCATTATATTTAACAACGCGATTAACAATACCTACTTTCCAACCTGTTGGAAGACAGCAAAGGTAATAGCTCTACTAAAAAAGAATAAACCGGAATCAGACCCATCCAGCTACCGTCCCATTAGCCTCCTCCCTAATGTGAGTAAGATCTTTGAGGTAGTCATTAACAAATCACTGACGTCCTTTTGCGACCAAAACGAAATCATTCCCGAATCCCAGTTTGGCTTTAGACATAAACATTCAACTATACATGCAATTAATAAATTTACTTCCAATATCTGCTGGGCGCTGAATAATAACGAATGTGTGGCAGCTTGTTTTATTGACCTGGAAAAAGCTTTCGACACAGTTTGGCTGGACGGCCTCTTTTATAAACTAATTAAAAAAGGATTTCCGAGGCAGACCATAAAAATGCTTTGGGTAATGTTACATGACAAACAGTTTAGGGTGTGCGAGGGAGACACAAACTCCTCGAAATCCTTCATAATAGCGGATGGATTACAACAGGGCACTGTAAATTCTCCAATTCTATTCAATATCTATAACAGCGACATTCTGGGTCTGTTCGATCTAAACAAGACGGCTACTCGGAAAGCAATAGCTTTTGCCGACGATCTTCTGATTTACGTCACAGGGAAAAAACCCTCATTGCTACAATCGGAGCTCCAAGATATCTTCATTAAAATCAAGGAGTACTACAACTCCTGGAAACTAAAAATAAACACGGATAAATGTGAGACCGTCTTGTTTAGACCGAACCTGAACCTGTTACCTCTTGATGCCACCAAAAACTGGAAAAAATTTCAAATTTCCGACGGCGAAACGGGCGGCAAACTGGTTCCCCATAAAAACTCTGTAAAATACCTCGGTATACACATCGATTTCCAGCTGAAATATAACGAGCACATCAAACTGCAACTAACAAAAGCGCAAAAAGCTTTCAACATAGCAAGCCGCCTATTCCACTGTAGGTTTTTGAACGCGAAAGTCAAAGTTCTGTGCTATTTGCTGCTGATACGTCCTATACTGACTTATGGTGCCCCAATCCGGTATAATATAAGCTCAGGGATGATGGAAAAATTGCGGGTTTTTGAGAGGAAGTGCCTAAGGTCCTGTCTGGGTAAGTGGAGGTCGGCTTCTTCCCTATATGTGCGATTCGTCAGGAACGAACACATATATAACGAAGCAGGGATACCTAGAATAGATTGCTTTTCCCTTCGACTGGCGAGGGATCATTTTTCAAATGCAGCCAAAATTAGTAGCAACAGCCTAATATGGGGCACAGCCATACCAAACCCCCTGTATTTTGAAAAATCCCGCATCTCGGGATTCATCCCACCGGAAGCCTTCACTTACCTGGACATGTCTGGGTACATTCAAGACAGAAACAATGTGCCCATCATCTACCACGCTCTGAGAGGAAATCATGACAAAAAAATATGTTACCAGCCGAATCTAATCTGCAATGATGCAAACAACAGCCAAACGATACGATTCAATACAGCACTCCCACTAAGAGACATAAAAGATACCCATCGCAGTAATAGCAAGAGATATTGGTGGCTAGAATAAACGGTTCGATAATGAGACTCAGAAAAGGAAAGAATAATAATAAAAAAATTATATATATACAAACATCAGCTCTCAGCACATTAAATCGCAATACTTTGTTTACACTTCTCTATTATTACCTGTACATAGATTCATCCCGCGGCAGTAAGAATCACCGCGAACAATCATTGTTTATACATTGTTATTATACACTTGTTAATTAAACTCTTAAATTACACAAATTAGTCCTTTTAAGTTATTATACACTAAGTTCTGATAGTTACTATAGTTCTTATCATAGTTTTAATGCATGTTACGTTATTTTATAGCTAGCAATTTAGTTACACACAAATTTTTCTACCCAGTTCCTATCTCATCAGTGGCACGATATATGTACAAATTTGTTATTATTTATTTGTTAGTTAGTTTTAGGGTATTTATTAGTTAGGTTAAGTCGAACACACAAAAAAAAAAAAAAGCACGATCAGTTTTTCACCAGGCAAGTTTTTCTGATCTACCTTACAAACGTTTCAGTTCGCTCCCTCGAGGAGAAAAATTTTCCATACCCCTGCAATGAAACGTATGAAAATACCGATTCTTATATCCCCTGAACCACGACCATACCGTGTAGTGCCCGACTTTACTTGGAGCCAAAACGAGTTGTTTGAATTATTTTGTGTTAAGAAGTCTGAAGTTTGCTTGTTATTTTCTAAGTTTGTATTACACCTTTTTGCCTAAATAAACTTCTGTTAAAAAAAAAAAAAAGGCGGTAAGACGACGGACTGGAACGCTGAAGGTTCGCGGTTCGCGTCCCCGCACATTTTTTTTTTCTTTTTTCAATTTATTTTCCATATATCTTTTCAATCTCTCATAAGACTTTGCATGCGCAAGTCAGTAGTGTTTATAGGTACTTGTTGTTTCATAGAAAAATCAGAGTACATATTCCGGGTATTTATGTGTTATAGAAAATCCTGCAGGTTGGTCAGGTCATGCAATATTCCAGGTATTCATAATGTGTTATGGGAAATCCTATCAGTAGTAGTGAAGAAGAGTCAGAATGATTGCGTGGCACAAAATTTGCATGTATGTCTAATACATTAATTATTTTTTAAACAATTATATTTCTTACGTAATCTTATGTTTTGTTATATAAGTGCCTGTGTAGGAATGGATGGATCAGAGGCGTGAGACTCTGGGTCTCACCACCCTCGGGCTGTGTTGTGTGCCCAGCCCATGCCGCGCGTGTGTCGCCATTGTGCGTGAGGCGATCACACGCGTGATGGGGGCGGGAGAGTATCGGTCGTTCCCGCAGTAGGAGGAGGAAACTGAAAACATTGGCTGGTATGTACATATAGAAAATGAAAAAAACATCTATTTGGGTAATAATTTCGGTTTTTTCATTATAGATTCGGGTGGAGGCCGGAGATGTTTGCCACTCGGATACATCTGTTGAAGGAGTTGAAGGAGGAGATCTTTGAGTCCTATCCATTAACTGTTTTAAAATTGATAGAAAAGGCACATAAGTAGTAGTAGTAATAGTATATGTATGCTACTCGCATTTAATAAATAAATTCAAAAAAAATAAAAAAATAAAAAAATGATAAATTGAAAAACAACGTGTCAAGAGGAAATTTATTCAACTCGAGGACCCTATCACACGCTTATCATTAATTAGATTTATACTTACCGATATGTAGCATATAACGCGCCCAACCCGCACATTTCACACACAATCAACTGAGAAATTCTCCGATGGCTGAAAGAAAATTGGAAATCTTGGCGTGCTCATCGATCGATGATTGGGGTGGTAAGAAGTCGATGGAGACGCGTCTCATGTAAACGTAATCTCCCGGATGAAATATACAATTAAGATGGGGGGCGCCATCTTGGGTGAAAACCTCCGCGATGGAATGCCATCTCTCGGGAAAATATAACATTAACATAGGGACGCCCTCTTGGGACCCCTCGATAGGAGCGACATTTCGGCGGGGTAATTATCATGGGGGCACCGGGGCAACCTACCCACTGTCGGTAAATAGCACGGACGCGAACCCTCGGTCGGTAACATGTCGGTAACAGGGATCTTGGGGTAGAACCCCCATATCCTAGCTACTGATTAGACCCACTTCCCACGCCCCATGACATATTCAAATTTTTAGCTACATATTCAGCCTTAGTACTCAGATATGCGCTGGATTTTCTTTTTTTCCAAGAAATTGGAGACTCATTCAAGAGTTGTAATGCATTATTCACCACAGGCAGCTTGACTCCAAGGCTCAAATCCGAAAGTGAACTGATTTGTTGCATTACAAGATCACTAACGCGTTGTTGCGTTGCAAGATCACTAACGCGTTGTGGCGTTGCAAGCTCACTAACGCTTCTAGCTGAGTCTACAAAAAGTAAACGAGAATGTAGGAGTCATGATGGACCAGCTGTTTCTGTTTTTATCGTTTGTTTTAATCCCAACAAATATACTCCTGGCTTGATTTTCGGTGGTAGCGTTACTGGTGATTGTGGCTTGAGCGACAATGGAAGATTGACTGTGAGTAAGCCTCGTTTGTTGCCTTACCTACATTGGTTTTAACATCTGTCGGAACAACGTTGTCTTGAACCATAATCTCTTGGATAGTACTGTCCTGAACAGTTACGTCATGAACGATATTATCGACGGCATCATTGACATTAACCTTGTCCAAGTTAGGGGGTTTCTCAGTTTTTAATTTCCTTCTACAAGCGTCACATACGTAATTGTGTCTTTCCAAACCCCATATTTTGCATAGTTGTGCCGAGACTTTACGCAGGCCTGTCTTCCTTTTTTTGTGAGGCACGAGATTAAATGGATTGCAACAGCGCCCGATATGGTGCGGCACGTCCATAGTGCCAGTTAAACAGACCTGAAATCTACGGATTTTCAACATCATAGTTCATATTATTATAGAAAGTAGTGAAAAATTTGTCAATCCATTCATTAAAGTCATCTTAAAAAGTCGTACGTACCTGACACAGACAATATTTCAATGAACCACATCAAAACAAAACAACTGTGATTATATGCCGGTCAGTATAAACAAGGAATTTGACGTTTTCCAGTGTTTTGAGGTTAAGTTAACAGTTGGTTAACCAAAGGTATTTCAGATAGCGCCACTCGGCGAATGCATCGCGTAGTGCGTATAGCGTGGATTCCTAGCGACTGCACACGAAGAGTCAAGTGAAGGTGGCTGTGAATCAAATACAACCACCACTGCAGTGGCAACCACTCATGAAGCTAAACGATACTGAAGCGCTGAAGTGCCACAGTTGCGAATCATTGGCTTTTAACAGTAGATGGATTATGAAGTCGTTACGAAGTCACTTTGTACGTTGATATTCAATCCATAAATAGTCGATGATCTTGGGGAAGAAAGTGAACGGTCATTTACAATGATCGGAACTTCGAGGTTTCGTTTCATACTCCGATGCTGACCGTGTCTTGGCCCTTGGACATTTATCAACTCAGCGGTATGAGATATGATATTTTCGAATAGAAATACCGATGATCTAGACTCGGATTGCTAACAGGATATTTATGGGCGCTGGAAAACGTTTTTTTCAATTGTGATTGTAGGTAAAGTCATGGAAAGATTGATCCCCCCACGATCGGCCAGGTCTCAAAAATCAAGTTTTTGGATGTAGAATACCTGTGTTTTGTTTGGAGGAGATCGAAGGATGTATTCTAATCGGACTTCGTAATATTCGTAACAAAAAAACGGCAAAAAAAAATATTAAAAAATTCAGAGAGGCCCCTGTGGTATAGACCTAAATAGTATGAAATTATAAAAAAAAATTGAAAAATGTCGATTTAAATCGTGGGCGATAATGGCTGGAATGCCTCATATGTTAAACAGTGTGGGCGGAGGGGGCAGTCCTGCCTTAGTATATTTGATTATGTTTGACATACCGTGAGTAAACGAGGAAAGGTAACGCTTCGGGGGTGCCAACTGAAACTCGCTCGGCAAAAGTCCCTAGCCCTAAGTTGGTATCCCTAGCGTTCGGTGTGCGACGTGGTTCGACCATACCCTGTTCAAGCTAATAACCTCATGCGGTTCAAACTCGAGAACAGCGCGCGTAAAATTTGAAGGTTAAACGCATTTTGTTAAACGGAGCGGCACGGAAGAACAAGAACAACGAATTCTGCTCGTGCAGGAATCATTATGCGAATATTAACCAACAATGTAATTTTGATATTAGGCGCTCTATTCAAGGAAATTAATTTAGTCAATTGATCAACAAATTTTATTAGGTAATGTCAGGTTTGAATGATCAATTTATTATGAATCAAGCAATTTCCCAGATGTTTTTGTATCGTCGAGGCTCATCGAGAAACTTGACTCCGGAGACCTGCTCCGCTGCGCCTTGATTGTATCGTCGAGGCTTATTGAGAAACTTGACTCCGGAGACCTGCTCCGCTGCGCCTTGATTTTATCGTCGGGGCTTATTGAGGAACTTGACTCCGGAAGCCTGCTCCGCTGGGCCTTGATTGTATCGTCGAGGCTTATTGAGGAACTTGACTCCGGAGACCTGCTCCGCTGCGCCTTGATTTTATCGTCGGGGCTTATTGAGGAACTTGACTCCGGAAGCCTGCTCCGCTGCGCCTTGATTTTATCGTCGGGGCTTATTGAGGAACTTGACTCCGGAGACCTGCTCCGCTGCGCCTTGATTGTATCGTCAAGCACGACGAGGCAACAAATATTATTACGATTCACTAATTTTTTTTAATAGAGCGCCTAATATCAAAATTACATTGTTGGTTAATATTCGCAAAATAATTCCTGCACGAGCAGAATTCGTTGTTCTTGTCCTTCCGTTTCGTTCCGTCTAACAAAATGCGTTTATCCTTCAAATTTTACGCGCGCTATTCTCGAGTTTGAACCGCATGAGGTTATTAGCTTGAACAGGGTATGGTCGAACCACGTCGAACACCGAACGCTAGGGATACCAACTTAGGGCTAGGGACTTCTGCCGAGCGAGTTTCAGGTGGCACCCCCGAAGCGTTACCTTTCCTCGTTTACTCACGGTATACGCGGAACAGTATTGTCATATATTCTGGATACATAACTAAAATATCTGCAAATACATCATCACAAGATTCGCGATAGATCGATGCAAGTATTTTTCATACTCAAGAGATACTTTTTTATTATATCTACCTCTATATTTCTGGTATATCTGCCAAATAAAATCATCCTACTGTTTGATGAATGCATGGAACTTATATTTTGTTCATTTATCTAAATGCATTTTCAACATATATACATATCTATTGATTCGAAATTCTATCAGATCTTTGGATACATATTTCAGAGATAATTTCAGAGATAAAATATGCATGAAATATGTATTACAACATATATGTATGTATCGTACATACATAGAATACATAAAATATACATCCCTGTATATATATTTTATACACTTATAGCGGCAAAAATGGAAGAATTTTAAATATATATGAAGTATATGCAGGATATTAAATCTATACTCCTTCTTGATATATTTTAAATGTATACATCAACAATTCGTCACGGTTAAATTTATAAATTTCCGTGCGGGATGACAAATTGCTGATATCAATATTGATAATAACCGGGTAGGCAACGAAAAGTTGAAATGTATAGCAACCATGACGAATTGTTGATGATAATATTGTAACGAAGGACCCTCCCGCTTTTCATCAGTCACCGTGTACAACACTTTTGACTTGCTGATGTTTGTGAATAGTTGAATCTTCCGGTCGCTTCGACGACCGGTATTATTGTAAAAAACAGTCTAGTCTCTGACTTAAGAGAGACACCACGTACCTTTTTGAATAAACGGATTTCAACCTTTTCCTCACTTTTTAACTCACGTTTACGGCTCAGTTATTTCAGGAGAACCCTTTCTTTAATTGTAGCAGGGAATTTGCCCGTTGTTACATTTGGTGGAGGAGCTGGGATCTTCCTGATTTATCTGGGTTTTAATCTGAGACCGCGAGTGAGAGTTTTATTCGTACGTGATTTTGAGCAATCTTGAGAGCCATGCCTCGCACACGCCTCCAACGGGCTTCAATGAGTGATGGAGAGACTGAAATCGACCGGGAACCGCTGGCCAAGAGAGCTCGTCTGGAACCCGTCGAACAGGCGTCTACTCCAACTTCACCACAGTCACAACAACAAGCGTTTTCACAGAGAAATACGCTTTCACAAGAACAGGGTTCACCACAGGTAACCCTACGAACTGAGTCTCAATCAGTTCAACTTTTCCAGCTCATACAAGAGCAGCTGCGAGAACAGCATCTCCAAGATAGAGCTGAACGAGAGCGAGAGCGGGCAGAACAGCTTCTTAAGGAACGAGAGCGAGAGGAACGGGCTCGAGCTGAACGCGAGGAAGTGCAACGACGCTTCGAAGCCTTGGAATCCCGACTTCTCGAAGTCCAGAGAGTTCAGACCCCAAAAACACTCACCAGGTCTCCTCGCGACTGTCACTTGCCCCTTCAGTCTCAAATCTCACCAAAGGTTACAGAGGAAGCTCTAAGGTCTGTGCCAGTTTTTCGGGCCAACAACCCCCCTACCGCTTCTATAGAATTTGCCTCGGGAGCACCGTTACCACGAGTGACGTTGACCCCGAGACGTCACCGGAGTGACCGCGCTAACGAAATAGTGCAGGACAGGATTTATCCCAATACACAACACTCCGGACGAAACGTCCCGAGTGCATTTGATTTCACCTCAGCCCCCATAAGACCACAATTCGTCGTTAACGATTTTGCGGGAGAAAACGAGCATGCTACCCAGTCGGTAGGAAAGGGTATAGCCGAATAAGAGGGCAAAAAGTGCCCTTTCACCAAATAGATGACGGACTTCATTTCCAGTTGGGCCTTGGTAAAAAAGGTATTCATGCAAAATTTTAGCCTTCTACCCCGTCTGTCGCGGTAGTTATGGCGAAAAAACGTGATTTTTGCGTTTTTTTTTCTATCTTTGCTAATTCATAGTATAGATCTTCACCAAAATTCATGGTCATGCATTTACATGTGAGAAATGTAGAGAAAAATGTTCAGAGGTTCGGCACTGCAGGTCCGATCTTTAAAAAATTCATAAAGATTCAAATGTGGTGTTTCTGGTGGATTTCCGCGAGGCACTAAGTTCCAATAATTTTTTTTACAAATTTCGTTTACTTTTGCCCAATTTCTCATATATTAGTCTTCGCTTTAATTTTGGTGCGTCATGCTGAAAAAAAATGAAGAAACCTTTCGGAATTAAAAAAAATCCGATTTCGTACCCAAGCAAGTGTAAAACATATTTTCGAATGTATTTTGATCACCTTATTCCGTACAAATTATTTCAAGCCAATAGTCGGGGATTCATGGACTAGGTATATCCTTTCCTGTTAAGAGTTACGAAGAGCAAGGAGTTTTCGAAAAAATCTAGAAAATTTGAAAAATTTGAAGGAAAATTAATGGTAGTGAACACACGTGAAGCGATATTCCTCTGCTTTATAGAAAAGAAGACGTCCTCCTTCAAAAAAATCTGAGTTGAAATGTCAAGAATTGAAAAGAAAAGGTTATTGAAATATTCGAAATCGTGAAATTGTATAACTGTGGACACAACCTTTCTCAAGTGCACTAGTTGACTCTCACCAATTATATGTATTTGTGCATTTTATAAGAATCACCGCTAAGCATTTTCAATATTTTATTCCATACGTGAACGGGAAGGCCGATTTCGCTACCTATTTTCGGGGAGCAAAGAGCGGTTTTACCGACCGGGAAGTTTTCCCTCCCGCTTCGCTGTCTCCCGGGAGATAAATTCTTTACTCACGGCCTTTGCTCCCAGTGCGACTTTTGTCTTTCAGTTTTCTGTGCCGTACTGACCAATACGGCTCGGTCGGAACGTCACATAACCTAAAATGTAAACACTGATCTGCCCCCCGAAATCGGCTTCCGTTCATGTATGGAATAAAATATCGTGTGCACCACGGTCGCAAAATGTTTTCGCTCCCTTGGTGCATGATATACTATTTTACCTTTTATAAACTCCTCAGATAGAAGGTATCACCTGTATGTTACATCCTGAATATGGTGAAAAAGTAATGCGAACAGAAACGTCCTCAAATAATAAACGACTGGAAGTCAGTGCGATATCAACAAACCGCACTAGATGGCAATTTATGTCGGCACCCTTCCCCCACTATTCCCGTTGTAGTGGCATACTCAGACTGTCGACCGCCTCAGTCAGAACATAACCTAATAGTGTTATCTTGTCTTCTCAATATTGAGGCATCATTGTGTTATCGGTAATCTGGAAATCTTTCGAGTGAAGGTATGTAACTGCTGAACATAATGTATTTTAGATGAATATTGATGGTCACTTTGTTTACAATATCTTTCTGCAATTTCATTTCTTACTACTCAAATAAAACTTTCAGAGCAATGCCATCGGACGATGACGACGTCTCTCGACGCAGAAGAGATGGCATTCCTACTTCTTCAACAGACAATACAAAGTGTGTGGCTTGTAATATGTATCTCCGCAAATCGGCTCGACAAAAAAAGATCATTAACTCAGAAATCGAAGTGCAAAAAGTGACTGCTTTGGGTTGTCATCGATCTGTACGTATAGGTGATCACCTGTGCAATACATGTCGATTGAAACTGTATAAAGTGAAAATACCAGGTCCAAACAAAAGTGAAGTGGCAAAACCGATTGATGCCTTACTGGATTTACCATCTACTTCTCAGACTTCAGATGAACCACGTAATTCACAAACTCCAGATGCACCCACTACGTCTCAGACTTCAAGTGAGCTAACTATTTCTCAGTCTTCATCGCGAACTACTGATTCTTTGGCGGATGATCCATCGTTTTTTATACAAACTGCAGAAAACGCTGCAATCAGTGAGACTGTAGAAATGCCATTCACTAGGGTGATATCGACACATAATTATTGTTTCATCTGTGGATTTACACAAAAATCCAATCTAATGCAAGTTCCGCTCGATGCTCGATTACAAGCTTTCGCGAAAAGAAGATTATACATTCCTCAGGGAAACAGGTGTTGTCGCAGTCACGTGATTAGGAAACGCTTTTATGATGATGAAGTTGATTCAATGCGAATTCATTCCACTAAAAGTACGATAGAAGTATCGGAACTATCACAATTCATCAATCGTATGGCAATTTCTGCCGACAAAAGTCTTCTAGATAAAGTCAGCGATTTCACTATGTCAGAGAACGTTTGAAGGTATTCACCGGATTATCGTGGGAAAATATCATACAACTACGTGAAATGCTTGTTTCCATGAGGAATTCGGGGTGTAGAAATATCACTCAAGCGCTGATAGTTTTCTTATTCAAAATGCGTAGTGGTAATTCGAATAAAACGATTGCTGCAGTATTCGAATTAGAACGTGAACAACAAGTTTCAGACATGCGCAATTCCGTGCTAAAATCATTCGAGAAGGACATTCTCCCACTCAATTTTGGATTATCAAATAACTCACGGGAAGATCTAATAAGAAACCATACTTCGCAACTCGCAAAGAAATTGTACGGTTTAGATAACAAACTGGTACTCATTTGTGATGGAACGTACATTCGTCACCAAAAAAGCTCTAATAATGAGTACCAGAGGAAATCATATTCTGGCCAGAAAAAAGTGCCTTTATGTAAGCCGTTCACTGTGTGCACCACAGATGGGTATGTGGTAGACATGTTAGGTCCGTTTTTGGCTAATAAAAACGACGCTGAAATATTGCGTACAATAATGACTGGTTCAAACGATATGACAAATCTTATGGAGCCAGGCGATATATTCATATTAGACAGAGGTTTTCGTGACATAAAAGCGTATTTGGAAGAGAATGGCTACAAAGTTCTAATGCCTGCGTTAAAGGGTAAAAGATCACAATTGTCCACTGAAGAGTCGAATGAATCGAGATTTGTTACAAAATTGAGATGGGTTGTAGAAGCAGTTCATGGTATTATTAAACAAAAAAATAATTTACTGGACCAAAAACTGGATAACAAAATGCTACCACATACTGGAGCTTACTGTCGTATTGCCTGTTTTTTGAACAATTTATTTGGTAAACGACTTGATTCTGATATTGACGTATCTGATGAAATTGTAAACGCAATGCAGTCGCGACGTGCCGAAACGAATACTTTAGCTGCAGATGTTGAATCAAAACGATGGGGTCGACGTAAGTTACCTTTTAAGGAACTTAAATCTGCAGAAGTTTTAGATTTCCCTGAGTTGACCGACAGAGACTTGACGATTCTTTTTACTGGCTCGTATCAGCTGAAGCAAACTGTTTCATATCTTGCCGAAATGTTAGACAATGATAACGTGTTGAAATTGAGTTACTGCAAAGAATGTAACAATATCATCAAAGTACTGGTTCGATCGCGGCACATCAATAGTAAGACGTATAAATGCTTCATTCAATACGAACCTCACGCAATAGGATACTCCAGCATATTGCGTTATTGTTGTGATTGCGCTAACGGTAATCGTACAGTAGGTTGTTGTGCTCACGTCGCAACAATTATTTTTTTTCTATCTAACGCACGATATCGTTCCAAAATAATAAGACCAGCAGAAATCCTATCAAAATTGTTCATTAATGACAATGTAGTAGTGAGTATAAACGAAGATAGCGACGAAGACTGAAAAACGTTGTTACATGTATCACGAAATAGGCATATTGCATTTCCTCATGTATATCACATATATATTTCCAATTTTGTAAGTGATAAGCTAAATTTTTGTGTATTTCAAAATATAATAAATCATTATTACAATGAAACGATGATGAAATCGACCAAGAAAAATGTTTGTTACTTTGTTCCCCACATTCACGATCAAGTATTGGCTTGAAATAATTTGTACGGAATAAGGTGATCAAAATACATTCGAAAATATATTTTACACTTGCTTGGGTACGAAATCGGATTTTTTTTTAATTCCGAAAGGTTTCTTCATTTTTTTTCAGCATAACGCACCAAAATTAAAGCGAAGACTAATATATGAGAAATTGGGCAAAAGTAAACGAAATTTGTAAAAAAAATTATTGGAACTTAGTGCCTCGCGGAAATCCACCAGAAACACCACATTTGAATCTTTATGAATTTTTTAAAGATCGGACCTGCAGTGCCGAACCTCTGAACATTTTTCTCTACATTTCTCACATGTAAATGCATGACCATGAATTTTGGTGAAGATCTATACTATGAATTAGCAAAGATAGAAAAAAAAACGCAAAAATCACGTTTTTTCGCCATAACTACCGCGACAGACGGGGTAGAAGGCTAAAATTTGGCATGAATACCTTTTTTACCAAGGCCCAACTGGAAATGAAGTCCGTCATCTATTTGGTGAAAGGGTACTTTTTGCCCTCTTATTCGGCTATACCCTTTATCTTCCGGAGTCCCGGTAGGCCTTCAAAACCAATTCACTTTTGGGAATATTCAGCCTTCAGGGAACCTTCCTGGTACTCTCAATTTAGGGATTCCATCCTCCATTCCTCAGCTGGGTGTTTGGCCTGTTTTGAAGCCAGTGACGCGAACCGACTCACTGCCACGCACAAACTCTATGCTCATGAAACCTAGTACGTACGACGGCTCCACGTCTTGGGCCCAGTACGAGAGACAATTTTTGATGATTGCGACGTTGAACAACTGGGATCAGGCGTTCAAAACGGCAGCTTTGACCGGGTCTCTTCGAGGGGCAGCCTTAAGCACCTTAGCTTCATTAAGCGACACTGATGCGAAGGACTTTGACAAACTCTGTGCGCTGTTAAAACTTCAATTTGGGGACGAACGCATGTCAAAACTCTATTTTACCCAGTTCAATAGTAGAAGTCAGGGCCGCGACGAGGATCTGGCCACCCTGGTTCATGACATCGAACGCCTGATCCGACTTGCTCTTCCTGATTGTGCACCTCATACACGAGACCAGTTGGCCTGTGTGAGATTCCTCGACGCAATCGCGAACCCTAATCTAAGACAGACGCTTAAACTAGCGGCGCCGACTTCCCTACGCCAAGCTATAATCAAGGGACTAGAAATTGAGACAATAACAAAGGCAGAATCAGGTTCGGGAAAAATTCGCCAGCTCGCGACCACAGAACCCCCTAAGGAAGATCAGTCCCTTCGAAAACGCCGAGCTTCGCCTAATAAAAACGCCCCCTTCAAGGGTTTCACACAATCGAGTTATCCTAAGAGTCAAAGCCCGTTTTTGAGTGCCGGTATTGTAGAAAAAAGGGTCACGATGCCAAATACTGTTTTGTTCTGCAACGGGACCTAAAAAATCAGGGTGCTCAAACTTCCCGGGGTAGAAATGATAGCCATTCTTGGCGAAAACCCGCCGCGTCTAATTCTAACGCCACCATCCGGGATACGACTCAACGAAGCCGCCAACCAAATACGCGACGCACTCCAGAACGGGTTACTGACCCGGTGGCTTCCTCCTCTTCGCAAGTTAGTAAGCAGGTTGAACCTCGTCAATCTTCTTCTGGAAATCGTAGCCAATTTGTAGTCCGAGGTCTAAGACATTCGGGCCTTTACGCTAAAGGCACGGTCAACGGGGTCGCGTGTCTGTGGGTTGTTGATACCGGAGCAGAGGTTACGGTTGTTCGTCCGGGGTTATTGAGCAATTTTCCGATCATCTCTTCGTCCTCGAATACACGCACCGCCACTGGGGATACAACACCTGTTGTAGGCAAAGCGGTAGTAGAGGTCTCGATCATCGGCTGCCTCAGGGCCACCCACGAGGTTTTGATAGCCGAGATTGAAGACGACGGCATTTTGGGGATGGATTTCCTGTCGTCCCATAATTGTTGTATAGATGCTGGCGAGGGTTCCTTTCGTTCGGGCTCGAATAAGATTTTCCTCCAGACCGATCGCAGTATCCAAGTTGTAGATTCCCCTGTTGAACCTTCGGTCTATATTCGTGGGATCGATTTGGTTCCCGACTTTCTCCAGGACTTGGACTCCCGTTCTTCCGAGCAATTAGCTCCTGGACAGCGCAAACCCCTCTAGTCACTCCTAACAGAATTTCAAGACGCTTTTGCGAAGAGTCCCACCGATATTGGACGCTGTACCGAAACTCAACATCGGATCAACGTCCAGGGCCATTCACCTATCAAGCAGGCAGCCCGTCGACTTCCCCTTCATGGGAGAGAAGAAGTTCAGAAGCTTGTCGACAATATGAAAGCTAGCGATGTGATCGAGTCTTCCGCTAGCCCTTGGGCCGCCCCGATTGTCCTCGTTAATAAGAAAGACGGGTCCAAACGATTTTGTATTGACTATAGGAAACTGAATGACGTCACGAAGAAAGCACAATATAGCACAAGATTCATACCCTCTTCACAAGATCGAGGACATGTTAGATATGGTAGCCGGGGCTCTCTGGTTCTCCACCATTGACCTCCACAGCGGGTATTGGCAAGTTGCGATGGCGGCTGAGGATAAAGAAAAAACGGCGTTCGTTACCGGACTCGGAGGACTTTGGCAGTTCAAAGTTATGCCCTTCGGCCTGTGCAATGCCCCCGCCACTTTTGAACGGTTGATGGAAACCGTTTTAGATGGGTTAAATAGAAAAACGTGTCTGGTTTACATAGACGATATTATTGTTTTCGGCAAAACCTTTGAGGAGGAGATGTCCAATCTCAGGGAAGTTTTTGGTCGGTTAGCTCGCGCTGGTTTAAAAATGAGCCCGAAAAAGTGTCACTTGTTCCAGAAGGAAGTGACATTTTTGGGTCACCTCGTTTCTGCGGAGGGGGTGAAGACGGATCCGGAGAAGATCCGGGCGATCAGGGAATGGCCACAATTGACCAGTAAATTAGACGTGCAGAGTTTTATCGGTCTCTGCACCTACTATCGAAAGTTCGTTCAGGGCTTCGCTACTATAGCTAAGCCCTTACACTGTCTAACCGGGGATAAAGTAGTTTTTGAATGGACCCCTGATTGCCAGGAAGCTTTCTTACAATTGAAAATCCGTCTCACCACCCCCCCGATCCTTGCGTTTCCAATTTCTGGGATTCCATTCATTCTGGATACCGACGCTTCTCTCACCGGTTTGAGAGGGATTCTGTCTCAGAATCAAGATAACCTCGAACGCGTGATTTGTTTTTACAGTAGACTTCTCAATAAAGCCGAGAAGAATTACTGCGTTACCCGCAGAGAATTATTAGCCGTCGTAAAGACTGTGACCCATTTTCATCATTATTTGTACAGACGAAGATTTCTCATCCGCACCGACCACGCTTCTCTGAGATGGTTACTCTCGTTTAAGGCCCCTGAAGGAATGGTCGCTAGGTGATTAGAGATTCTTGGACTTTATGACTTCGAAATTCAACATCGAGCCGGAACCTCACACGGGAATGCAGATGCTCTTTCTCGGCGACCCTGTGAAAAGGAAGGGATTTGTAAACAGTGCAGCCGACTAGAAGCTCAACGAGACCCTCCCCCGTATGTCCGAGCTGTTTCTCAGCAGAGAAGAGAATGTTCATCAACGATTTAGCGAGGTTATGAGAGGTTAGCTGTCAGCCGAGGTTCTGACACCTCTCTGAAGTCGATTCGATCCAGTGTTCGATTTTTGCTTCGGTCGAGATCGGTTTTTAACTTCGGTCGAGATCGGTTTTTCACTTCGGCCTCCGAAAGAATTTACCTTATCCCTTGATTGATTTTGATTGTGATGAGATTAGAATAAAGTCTCGATTGAATAAATTCGGAAAACTCAGACACAAGGCGGGATTTTCCTACGTGATCTCCAACGATGACAAGTTCGAACCAGTACCACGTTTTTAAATTCATTTCTAATCTAGGGTCTTAGGATCCAATTAAGCACACCCTTTTTCTCCCGATATGTTTTTATTTGTTCTTTCCCCTTTTATTCCCCTTCCTCGTCCCCCCCGCCTTGCGCAATTCGCTCCCGGAACCGGTGCCACATGTCTTCGGCGTATCGAAACTTTTGGTAGAGGCATTCACGACAATCTTGGGCGTTCTTCACTTCCCTGAGCAGCTCTCTGCTGCAATATTCGCATTTTGCGGAAGGTTGACCTCGGCTCAGGACGTGGACCGCCTCTTCTCTACCCTCCGCGTTTTCACGAATTCTATGCCCAAGATTTCGTTGTCATTTTTTTTTTAGGGATTTCATTTATGTTTTTCAACTTACAGTACTGAAAAACATCCGGTGCAAGCCTTCTTATGGATTCCCCCGAAAGATATTTTTAGGTACTTGGCCTCTCCGCAACGGGCCCCTTCCCACTGCTCGTGGTACCACTGCCCGAAGTCCCTCTCGTCGAGCCATTCCGCTATGTCCCACGAGAAGCTGGCTATGAAAATCTGCATACCTTCTGCCGAAAGACGGATAGCCATGCTGGGTTTACTCTCGGCGTCCGTAGAAACGAAATCAACTGAACCTCAGTCCACAGGACAATCGATGGAAGAGTGATGGTTGATTTGTTCCAATTTTCTTTTATTTCGGAGTTCACTCTGATCTCGCTCATTTTAATGAGTATGTTCGAATTTAAATCCCGCTCCGTTGGGAACCAGTACTCAGAGACGGAGATTTGAATCCGAGAATTACCCGAATTTACTGAGAATTCACCATAGCTTCCCATTTTTTAGACAATTTGCCCCGTTACCCCGGATCTCTTATGAACGGTTGACCTGCCCTTGTTCCTTGCTTCCTGACCTTCCGGCCGCCTTTGGACCTCTGTTCGACGTGACTGTTCACCCCCGACGTTTTCCAGTCACACACGAGTTTCTTCAGACTCTCCGATGTTTTGCTCGTTCATTTCTCGTTCCTGGGAGATTCGCTTCACTGTACGAGGTTCCTGAGACCTTCACTTTCACGGACAAGAGTTGGTGTTCGACCGCGTTTTCGGGGTTTTCTGTGGTTTACCCCGAGAGTGAAGGCGAATGCCGCGCAGTATTCGAGAGGACGACCCATCTTTTGAGCCACAGCTCCGATCCTCTCGAGAGAAGACGACACCCATCACGTCGTTCCCGACACCGGAATTGAGAGTCGGGGCGACTCTTCTTCGGCGAGGGGGGCAGTGTAACGAAGGACCCTCCCGCTTTTCATCAGTCACCGTGTACAACACTTTTGACTTGCTGATGTTTGTGAATAGTTGAATCTTCCGGTCGCTTCGACGACCGGTATTATTGTAAAAAACAGTCTAGTCTCTGACTTAAGAGAGACACCACGTACCTTTTTGAATAAACGGATTTCAACCTTTTCCTCACTTTTTAACTCACGTTTACGGCTCAGTTATTTCAGGAGAACCCTTTCTTCAATTGTAGCAGGGAATTTGCCCGTTGTTACAATATCGATGAAAACCGGGGACGTGACGAAAAGTTAAAATGTATAGCAGACGTGACGAATTGTTGTTAATAATATCGAAGAAAACCGGGAAGGTGACGAAAAGTTGAATTGTAGAGCAGACATGACAAATTGTTGATGATAATATTGATGACAACCGGAAAGGCAACGAAAAAATTAAATTTGTAGCAGACATGACGAATTGTTGATAATAATATTGATAATAACCGGGAAGGAAACGAAAAGTATAAATGAATAGCAGCCATGACGAATTGTTGATAACAATATCGATGAAAACTGGGGAGGTGACGAAAAGTTGAAATATATAGCAGACATGCCAGATTGTCGATAATAATATCGATAAAAGCCGGGAAGGTGACGAAAAGTGGGCATGTATAGCAGACATGGCGAATTGTTGATAATAATATCGAAAAATCACGGTAAAGAAACGAAACATCGGGATTTAAAGCCGGTACGACGAATTGTTCATAATAATATCGAAAAATATCAGTCAAGCAACGACACATCGGGATTAAAAGCGGGTATGACAAGTTGTTTATAATGTAACGTGGCAAATACGCTACGCTCATAACTCCGACAGCGCCGCCCTGGCGGTCACTCTTTGAATCGGTGAGGTTACGGAAACTAATATTCCGTGTAGAAACACATGTACTTATACGGAACTACTCGTTTTCTTAAATAACGTTTTTCGCATTTGTACCCAGTATACGATATGAAAATCATGGTTGTTATCGTTAGAAGTGGATTTCAGGAGGTCATATTAGATATATTTCGTAAAAAAATTATATCGTAAGGGTAAAAATTATTTGAATCATGTCATGTATCCGATGTGCGGGAGGAAATCCGTAATGACGGATGTCGTCGATTACTCGGTACCGTCATAAGGGAAACGCCGGGTGCAGAAAGCGAAAAAAAGGAATGAAAATTGTTATCAAGTAACAATTGAGGTAAGACAGGGTTGAAAAAAAAGTAACCTTAAAAACGAGTAAGTTGTTTGTGCACAATAATCGCCAAACTCGTCAAATTTTTTTTTATTCCTGTCTTACCTCAATTGTTACTTGATAACAATTTTCATTCTTTTTTTCGCTTTCTGCACCCGGCGTTTCCCTTATGACGGTACCGAGTAATCGGCGATATCCGTCATTAGAGATCTCCCCCCGTGCATCTGATACGTGACAAGACTTCAATCATTTTTGGCCTTTCAATATACTTTTTTTCACGAAATATATCTACTATCACCTCCTGAAACCCGCTTCTAACGATAACAACCATTATTTTGAGATCGTATACTGGTACAAATGCCAAAAATGTTATTCTAGAAAACAAGTAGTTCCATATGAGTACGTGTATTTCTACACGGAATATAAGTTTCTGTAACCTCACCGTTTAAACAGAAATCCGAGAGATGGCGCTGCCGCTCCGCGCCAGAGTCATGAGCGTAGCGTATAGCTTGCCCGTTATGGCATCCGTCAACGCAGCGGAAGGATCGTAAATATCCTCGCGCGACTCTCGGTAACGCGCCTAGAGTTAAGACAAGTATCGAGAGGTCACGTGGTTCACTAGGACAAGGAGCGACCTTACCCCGCTCCCTCGCGCACCTGCGAGCTCGCGCGGGGAAGAAGCGTCTAGCCATCTTGCGAATTTGCCTATGGTAGCTTCCATGTTGGATTTTGAGCTAGCAACAGCCTACCTGTTGCGTCGTGCTGTAAATTCCGAGTTTTGAGTAGTAATAGAGTCTTCCGAGCCCTAAAAATCCCGCGATTGTCATCGCCGTGCATTGTGCATCCCGTGCACCCATAAATTGACCCAGACCGAGTTTCCGCCGGCCTGCAGGCACGTGGCCGCGCCGGCTTCCCTGCGAACCCGACTCCCAGTGCATAGTGTGCCCAGAAAGACATTGCCACTCTACGTTTGGGATTACCCGAGTACCGTCGATCAAGGTAGGATCGTATCGTTCCTATTTTCACCCCCCTGCGCTGCGAGAAACCCTGTTAACTGTGTCTAGGTGGGATCGGCCGCTGCCGAGTCCGTTGGAGCCTGAGACGTGGAATATCCTTCACACGGAAAGTATCCTAGATCCGCTAGGATCGTTTCTGCCTGCTTTTTGTTTCTTGCATCGCTTGTATTTTTAGCCTATCTACCCCCTACCATCGGGATCCCGACCCCACGCGCCTCCGCGAACGGTCGAGTCCCGATCCCGCGTTTTACCGGACTTTTTCTCATTTCCATTTGAATTTTGCTCGTGTGTGTCCGTGTGTGCGTATCCGTGTGATTCGCGCCTGTAGAGGTGGTCCCTGTTGAGACTCACGCTCTACGTAGGGTGCGCAGAATCACCGCGCATACCGCGTTACTCCAACCGTCGCCGAGCTACGGTTCGCCGTACACTTTGGTTTGAATCTTGTCTATTTCCCGTGTTCGTCCGATATTACCCCGCTCTACGTTACCGACCATGAACTTCGATCGAGTGAGTTGAGCGCGATCCAGTGCTGTAGCCATCGTCCCTGTTGAGACGAGTGCGCTACGTGGTCTGCGCAAGGATCGCGCGCACTCACCGTTGCGAGTCAGCTGCCGCGAGTCCACAGTTCGCTGTGCGATCCGGCTGACGCCCGGTACCGCTCCCCCCGTTCCCCTCGCCCTCCTCCTGACCCGTGCTCAGTCGAGTCGAGCGGCCGATTTGTAAATAGTGTATTATATTAGGTATTGGCTCTTCTAGCCTCGATCAGTTTTTCACCCTCGAGATCGCCTAGCATCTCGAAGGGATTGTTAACTTCCCTCGAATTCATTGAATAAACGTCATTATTAATTGTTCACCAACATACAGGGTTTACTATCTTCGCCCCCACGTTCCCCTCTACCAAATACTGACGCTAGCCACCTCCTTCTCCTACCTACCCCTATTTCCTTCCCTCATCCCCGCGGAAACGCGGCGATTAGTTCCCGTAAGGAACTTTGCGCCCAAACTTTATTCTTTAGTTTTAAGTCCCGTTATCCACGTTGGGTTTCGGCTTCTTTTGCTAGCATTGTGGACGGGGTTAGTTTCCAAACAACCCCGAAATCGTGTGACAATAATAAATATCTAAAAATATCAGTAAAGAAACGGAACATCGGGATTTATTGCCGGCATGTCGAATTGTTTATAATAATATCTAAAAATATCAGTAAAAAAACGGAACATCGGGATTTATCGCCGGCATGTCGAATTGTTTATAATAATATCGTAAAATATCAGTAAAGAAACGAAACATCGGGATTTATCGCCGGCATGTCGAATTGTTTATAATAATATCGAAAAATATCAGTAAAGTAACGAAACATTGGGGTTTAAAGCCGGTATGACGTATTGTTTATAATAATATCGAAAAATATCAGTCAAGAAACGAAACATCGGTATTTAAAGCCGGTACGACGCATTGTTTATAAAAATATCGAAAAATATCAGTCAGGCAACGAAACATCGGGATCAGAAGCCGGTATGACGAATTGTTTATAATGATATCGAGAAATATCAGTCAAGTAACGACACATCGGCATTAGAAGCCGGTACGACGAATTGTTTACAATAATATCGAAAAATATCAGTCAAGTAACGGAACATCGGGATTTATCGCCGGCATGTCGAATTGTTTATAATCATATCGAAAAATATCACTAAAGAAACGAAGCATCAGGATTTATAGCCGGCATTACGAATTGTTTATAATAATGTCGGAAAATATCAGTCAAGTCACGAATTTATATCTGACTTGACGATTTTTATGAGACAAATCGGATAATAGTTATGATAATGATAATGATAATAATAATAATGATAACAACCATAATAGTAATAATAATGATGAAATAATAATAATAATATTTTATTATATTTATTATTCCACTTGCATTGCCTTTCGGCGTTAACAATTTTCTTACATTTTTTACTCTTTCTTCCATACTTCATTTCTAACATTTAAAGTTATCCTTAGTTTTCTTTTTCTTCTCTATACTATACATTCTTCCTAATATACAAAATAAACTTCTTTCAAATCAAACACAATAAACTTCTTCCAAATCAAAACAAAAAACAAAACAAAATACCCCTTCCCCGCTTCCCTTCCCCCTTGCTGCGCGCAACGCCGAACGCCTGACGGGTCAACCCCTCGCTCAGACGCCCGGCTGCCCGTCCCCCCTCACCCTTTCTCTCCTGTCGGCCTCCCGACGCCTGGCTCTAACTAGCTTCTCGCCCCACTCCCTTCCCGCACCCGCCTCGCCTACCAGTTCTCCAAGCTCCCTGTCCCACCGTAACTCTCTGACGCAACTCTCCGTTAAGGGCATGCTGGACTCAGATTTCCATATTTAAAAAATAATGAAGTCGGATATGGACGGGGGGGTGTTTAATGGGTTCCTTAGACGATTTGTAATCAAATTGGTAGCTGCATGAACGTGTATCTCACCAAAATCGAGTAAAATAAGGCTTTTTTGTTTCGCGAAGCGTGGGGACCGTCACTTGTTTTCACTGATATCACCGACTACGCATCACAAGGGCGGAAAAGAATGCAATTCCACCCTCGTCAATATAATTCCACTCACATATATCGCAAAACTTGTTCATTTCACCCAACGATGAAGCCTCAGAATTGTTTCCAGAAAAAGACTGTAATTTTTCTCGGTATAAAGCACCGGCCGCGGCCATGTTGGATCGTTTCGCGTTGCATGTCGGGCCGAGCAGCGCTCCCTTGAGACGCGCGGGCGCAGCGGGAACCAAGCTTACAGTTGTTGCCAACCTTCGTCTCGCGGTCCTGCGTTTCACGAACCGCCGTTCCTTGTTCAGCGCTATGACAGCTGAGCGGGAATTCAAACGGATATAATTCGGAATAATAATAGTTATAACAATGCATTGTTATTATTATCATTATTATTGTTATTATTATCATTATTATTGTTATTATTATTATTATTATTATTATTATTATTATTATCATTATAATTACAATTTCCGAAATAATGATAATAAGAATTATAATAATAATAATAATTATTATTATTATTTTATTATGATAATAACAATTATTATAATGATTATTATTGTTATCATTGAAAAAAATTTACTCGCAAGAGGTGAAATTTGTAAATGAAAATGAAAAAAATTTTTTCTTTTTCTACAAAAACTCTAAAAATCTTGTGAAACGCACAGAATAATAAAAATTCCGCATCTTTTGAGAAAATTTTCAAGTGTCATCATAAAAATATTAGACAAAGCAAAGGTGTAAAGTCGTATATACGCCATTCATTATTATTATTATTATTATTATTATTATTATTATTATTATTATTATTATTATTATTATTATTATTATTATTTCAGAAACTAATAAAATTCCGATTTTCACAACATGTTGAAGATAAAAAAAAAAAAATAATAACAATAATAATAAATGGCGTATATACGACTTTACACCTCTGCTTTGTCTAATTTTTTTCACGATGAAACTTGAAAATTTCTAAAAAGATCCGGAATTTTGATTGTGCTGTGCGTTTTGCAGGATGTTAGAGTATTTGTAGAGAAAGAAAAAAAGATCATTATTATTATCATGATAATAATTGTTTATTATTATTATTATTATTATCATTTCGGAAATTATCATCATAATTATAATGATAATAATAATAACATTTCATTGTTACAACTATTATTATTTCGAATTGTGCTAGGCTAGGTATACGGCTGGCGTTCCGGAGAGAGTAGAGTAGAGTATATGTTTATTTGATCCTGGAGTAAAACTCCCTAAGGACCACAGACAATCGGTAATACATGACAAGGCTTATGGACATGAGACAAAAGGTGGCGAAATGCCATACAGTAGAGCATCAACTAGTAATAATTAAGAAAACGAAAAAGATAAATTAATAGATATCATAAAGAAATATTACAAAACAAAACACAAAGCACATGACCCACGCATCCACACAATACAAGGACTAGGTGAATCATATATCACTAATTAATGGTGTTTACATTTCAAATTAGTCGGGGCATATTAATCGCAGGCGGAGACAGTCCGGCCGTGCGAGGCTCTGGCGAGCACCAACTCTCATACATAGTTACACATAAAAAAAAAGGTTTTAAAAGACAAGCAAAGAAAGGAAAAATAACTATCAAAAACGTAACCCACACATACCACGTCTAGGGGTCCGACTGGCTGACTAGCTGACCACCAGACGCACACTACCCTGCAGGTATCATAAATTACTAGCCTATGCTAGGGCCCGTTAGGATTCGCTTCGCGCTCCTCCGCCGCTAGCAGAAAGCGGTAACACCGCGTGCGAAATTCGGGAAGCGTTGAAGCAAGAGTGACTTCAGGTGGTAGCGAGTTCCAGAGTTGGATACCCGTGACTATGAAAGATTTCTGGAAAGACACAGTACGAGCGGAGGGCGCCCGGAGCGAGTCCGTGCGGGTTGCATCGCGACGAGACGCCAGGTTAGGACGAAGCCGCAGTTCGTCGCCAAATAACGAGGGCTCACCTAGGCACAGAGCCTTGTAAAACAGACAGCCTATCAGATGCTTTCGGCGGTTACATGGCAGCAGCCATCCACAGGCTCTCCTGTGCCGTGAAATGCTAGCGTCGCGCGGGACCCTCAGCAAGAAGCGCACGCAGTTATTAAGCGCCACGCGGAGAGAACGCTCAAGTTCACCGGATATATTAGTCAGTGCGCTGGCACAGTAGTCGAAGCACGGGAGGACCAAGGCAACGACCAATCGACGCCTCACGGCAAGGCTGAGGTGACTATCATTCATGCGAACCCGGTACAGTGCGGCGGCCGCCTGCTTTGTGACGCGCGATATGTGCTGTGACCAAGACAGGGTATTGTCAAGTACTACGCCGAGATACCTAAAGGTAGACACTAATTCAATTGCCTGGACCCCCATCCGGACCTGTGGGAGGCCTGCGGCGTTGAGCTCGTTCACATACCGCGAACTACCGAATATCATTGCCTTGGTCTTTCCCTCATTTAGACTTAGCTTATTGTCAATTGACCAGTTCACTACCCGCTGGATGTCCTCGTTAAGCGCATGACAGCATCCGACTAGGTCATCGGGACGGCAGCGCAGGTAAACTACCAAGTCATCGGCATAGAATAAGTACGAACAGTTACGTAGGCACTGCGGCAAGTCATTAATGAAGATGGAGAAGAGCAGAGGTCCCAGAACGCTGCCCTGAGGAACGCCCGACTGTGTGTAAAGCCACTCAGATAGCTCACCGCCGGCCCCACGAACCGCTTGTGCACGGCCGCGCAGGTAGGCGTAGAACCATCTAAGGGCCCCAACGGAAAGACCCAGCCCCTGAAGCTTATTTAGCAGAAGACAATGATCGACCTTGTCGAAGGCTTTTGTGAAGTCAAAGAACACGGCAATAGTGACCTGACGAGCATCTATGCCCTGGCGAACATCGTCCACAAGCCTCAGGACAGCAGTCTGGGTTCCCGACCCTTGTCGAAAACCGGTTTGACGCGGGTCTAGCAGATTCCGCGACTGCAGAAACGACATAACTTGGTCAAACACCAAACGTTCGAGCACTTTAGAGATCGCGCAAAGCAAGGAGATGGGACGATAGTCCGAGCACAGCGACGGACAGCGAACCTTAGGCAATGGAGTTATAATGGAGAATTTCCACAACGCGGGAAATCCCCCATCTCTGAGCAAAACATTGAAGAGTAACACAATAGTGGGCAACAGTACCGGAAGAAAGACTTTAAACGCTTGAATTGGCAAGCCGTCAGGCCCCTGTGCTCGTGTCGTTACCCTGGCCAAGGCCCTTTCTACACCCTCCGCATTTACATTCGAAAAAACAAAATTCTCAGCCTCCACGACAGGTCCACCAGGAGCGGGGATGACGTAGTCAGATGGTTCCAGAAGAGGCTCCCCTGAAGACACCGCGGCGAAGTGCTCGTTCAGTGACTGCAGCGGCTGACGCAGCGCAGGCACATTACGGACGGATTTCGTAAGCCCCAGATCATCGATGACCTTCCAGAACGACCGCGAACCACCCTCACGTTCAAATCTCGACTGGATGTGTGAAGACTTAGCTTCACAAAGTCTCGCTTTTACCTCTCGCCTAAGGGCTATGTACCTTTGGAAGACTTGATTTGAGCCCGACCTCTTAGCAGCACGGTAACACGCATCTCGTTCACGCATGCGATTGCGCAACTCCAGTGAGAGCCAGGGAGCAGGACCACGCCGCACCACAACTTCGCGCAGCGGAACTGCCACGTCCAGGATGTCGTACACTAGGCTATTGAGGGCGGTAAGCTTATAATCAGCACTCGGAAGTGTGTTGAGCCACGTGGGATCAAGTCGGGATGCGACGCCTGCGGCTAGCTCCAGATCTGCTTCCGCCCACGGTCGATAGCAAAATTTCCTCGGAGCGGGACGGGCTACCACGTATTTGAAGGACACGAAGATAAGGTCGTGCCCGGAAAGAAAGGGCTGATCGGACTGCCCCCAAGTCGTCAGGGAGTCTGGGTTACTGACCGCACAGACATCTAGCCAGGTATTGGACGTTTGTGTATGGTGGGTAGGCTGGAAAGGTACTACATGCATGCCCTGCGATGCGAAGAACTGCTGAAGGTGGGTGGCATCAAAAGAGGCGGACAGAAGGTCAGCATTGAAGTCTCCGAACACGAGTGCACACTTGTATCTTGGCAGACGGGCAACCAGCTCCTCTTCAAACAGATGCAGGAATCCGACCTTTGGGGGCCTGTAGACAACAGCGACGAGGAACTTCGGCCGCGTCGCACTCCAGACCTCTACGAGCATGTATTCCGGCACACCATCCCTGTCAAGTTCTGCAGAGGAGGCCAGAACCTGCCCTTGCAACTCTCTGTGCAGAAAAAGCGCAACACCACCGCCGTGACGCCCCCTCCGGTCGACCCTGTGGATGTCATGAGTGGGAAGCGCGATCTGCGAATCAAGAATACGCTCGTTCAGCCAGGTTTCAGTCACAGCAATTAAGTGATAGGGGTGAAGACGGAAGAACTCTCGGAACTCGTCAATGTGGGCTGGTAGCGATTGCGCGTTGAGGCAGCAGGCATTGATGATAACGTCGCAGGTGGGATGGAGCGGATGCTGTATGGCCCTGGCACCTGCTGCAGTACGTCATAGGGCGAGTTTAGACAGATCCATAGAAGGCACGATGCGGATAGTAGATATAATATGACAGTTCTGGACCAAGATCCCTGTTACCGACCTGTTACCGACCAGGGGTAACTCTGTTTTACCTACAGTCGGTAATGTAGCGTGTCTGTTTTACCGACCGAGCAGCTCTGTTTTACCTAGAATTGCTTTACCGTCGGCAATGTAGGTTGTCTGTTTTACCTACAGTCGGTAATGTAGGGTGTCTGTTTTACCGACCGAGCAGCTCTGTTTTACCTAGAATTGCTCTACCGTCGGCAATGTCGGGTATCTGTTTTACCGACCGAGCAGTCACTGTATGTGAGGTTGCCGTCGGTCAGGCGCATGACAAGTAGCTCTGTTTTACCTACAGCTGGTAATATCGGGTGTCTGTTTTACCGACCGAGCAGCTCTGTTTTAAGCCACTCAACAGATGGCGCCCCTAGTCGCGCTATCACCGACAGTGGGCAGGCCACCCAACAGATGGCGCCTCCTAATCGCGCTGTTACCGACAGTGGGTAGGTCACCCAACAGATGGCGCCCCTAATCGCGCTGTTACCGACAGTGGGTAGGTCACCCAACAGATGGCTTCCCTAATCGTGCTATTTACCGACAGTGGGTAGGTCACCCAACAGATGACGCCCCTCATGATAATTGTACAGTTACCATCGAACGAAAGGCTTTGGTTTACCGACAATCGGCATTTCCAACCGATTCCTCGATTACCTTCTTTTCCGATGAAAAGTCTCTCGCCTCTTGAGCAGGTCAGTTCTTCGTGCACCCTCGCGACATTCCATTCCTAGCGAATAGGCTACGGCCCTTTCTTTATTATCCGCCCACCTGCCTGGCGCCATCGTACCCCTCAAAGGGATGGGCCAGCCTCCCTCTCTCCACTCAAAATATGGTCTCTCATAGGAATGCGGTTAGTTTTCCATGCGCCATTACGGCAAGAATACGACCCTTTTTTTTATTACCCAGCCCACCTGTTGGCTCGTTAATTGATTTTTCAAGGTGGGTGGCCTTCTGCGAAATTTACGGCGACGGTTTTCTAACCTTTTCCCAAAGATCGGCTCGTTAATTGATCTTCAAAGGGATGACGTGAAATTAACCACAGCGGTTTACCAGCCTCCCCCAAAAGATCGGCGCCTGGGATAAGCGCGCAGCATCCCCGCCCACCGCGAGGGTTCTATAAAACCCCACTGGTCCATCCCTTTAGATACAGTTTTTTCTCCAACGCTTAACTTGCCGGTCATCCGTGACGAGAATTCTACAAAAACCGAATCTTTCAGCAAAAAGAAGGTGAATGAAATAATTCCATCACTATCATATGAACTCTTCATTATCTTTTCGAATAATTCTCTACGTTTTTTTTTTCACCTAGATCAAAGATAATGGACTTTGAAAAGATCAACAACGCCAGTCATGTGGAGGATTTTCCACCAACGAAGAAAATGGCTGAGCTGGAAGTTGGAATGTACTACGGTGTGACCGAACTCAAAATGGTTACCACAAAGTTCGGCCCTAGTATTGTGGTAAACCTCGACGATGAATTTAACACCTTCCTACCAAAAAGGATTAGCAAAATACTGTACGAGGATCCCGATCAATTCAATATGATGAGTATGGCTGCGGCGGAAAAGCGTCTGTATCTTCATTACGCCGGTGGCCCGTACAACAATTGTTCATTTTCTTACTCTAAATCACCAGAAAACGTGTAAAAACCATTCAAAACAAAATAAAAGAAAAAAAATGTATATGATGTACACTTCTGCATACAATTTCTTTCCCTCTACCACCACCACGAAAGTGAACAAAAATAAATGAGGATAAGCAAACGAACAACAACAATGATATTTATTAGCAATGCATTTTCATTTCTAAAGTTGGGAAAAAATCGAGAGGGGTGAATAAAAAGATAATTACAAAAGATCTGACGTGGAATGTAGATCGATTTTCTTTAATTACCCTTTGTTATTACCCTGTCCACCTGTTGGCTCGTTAATTGATTTTTCAAGGTGGGTGGCCTTCTGCGAAATTTACGGCAACGGCTTTCCAACCTTTTCCCAAAGATCGGCTCGTTAATTGATCTTCAAAGGGATGACGCGAAGTGTACGACAACGGTTTACCAGCCTCCCGCAAAAGATCGGCGCTGGGATAAGCGCGCAGCATCCCCGCTGCATGGCTAAATTTTTATTTACGATGGCCACCCACGCCGCAACCCTCGGATGGTTTCAGGAATTTGGTACCTGGGAGGTAGAATATTGTTCTAGTCCTACCGCCATTCGAAAAAAAAAAACATTTCTGACCATTTTCATCATCTTTTTTTTAGGGTGGCGACACAAAAAGTTGCGATATAGGCACACACTTCACCCATGGGAGGGTGGGGGGATTCTTATATATACAGGGTGTTCCGCAACCTTCATATTTCGAGTCCACTGGCGGATTCCTTGACTTATTCTAAGACGAAACTTGTTCTTGCGATTTTTTTTTTCAAGCAACGGTTGACGAGTTATAGTGAATTAAAGTCCGCCAATCCTGGCACCGATAAGCCAGCGGCATAGGGCCGTAGAGTTTCAGTGGGGCTTGCCGGGCAGCGCCCGACTGAGCGAGCGTCCTCGCAGAGTCTGTGCAACGAAACGACGATCGTAGTCAAACAATTAGATGCAGCTCGTCGATGAAAATGAACCACATAATCAAAGCCGGAGTTCTTTCTTCCTTTATGTATGAAGCTAAACGCCGCACCGTGGTCCGAAATCCCGAAAAAGCGGACATAATTCTGAATTCGGGTGAAAGTCTGTACTCGGGGGGTTTTTGGGGTCGCTGAATACAAATCCGTGGTCAGAATTCCCAAAAACAAAATGGCGTATCGAAAACGGTAAAAAATTTCTTCAAAAACCTGTTCAATTCGGGTGAAAGTCCGTACTCGGGGGGTTTTGGGGCCGCTGAATACGAATATGCAACTGTAATTTCGAAAAACAAAATAGCGGACTTAATATGGATGGCTACTTTTTGGAGAGTCGATTTGATTTGCAGGGAATACATTTTTTAGGAGTCTTCAAGGCTTCTGATAATAAATATGGAGTCTAATGTTGAAAATCATGATTGAAAATGAAATGGATAGAACTACTACTACAACATGTCACTCAAATCGTCCCAGCTTCTCAAAGGACGCCCGGGACTCGCAGTGCTTTCCGTAAAAGTCGTCAAACCTTCTTTACTCCTGCACTTCGAACCCGCGGCTTCGGATGAAAATCAACCTTAATTGTGAAATAATAACAATGCAGCATTAAAACTCGGTGTTTCCGTTCAATTCGTAATTTCCAACGATGATTTAGTATTTTCGATTTTTTTAATAATTTATTTCGACCACTTTACTCTTCAGGACTGAAAATCTACCTTACTTGTGGAATAATAAGAATGCTACATTAGAACTTGGTATTTCGGTTCAATTCGCCATTTCCAACGATGATTTAGTATTTTCAATTTTTTTAATAATTTATTTCGACCACTTTACTCTTCAGGACTGAAAATCTACCTTACTTGTGGAATAATAAGAATGCTACATTAGAACTTGGTATTTCGGTTCAATTCGCCATTTCCAACGATGATTTTGGATTGTCAATTTTTTTAATAATTTATTTCGACCACTTTACTCTCCAGGGCTGAAAATCTACCTTACTTGTTGAATAATAAGAATGCTACATTAGAACTTGGTATTTCGGTTCAATTCGCCATTTCCAACGATGATTTTGGATTTTCAATTTTTTTAATAATTTATTTGGACCCCTTTACTCTTGGACTCCGGATCCACGGCTGGGACCGGAAGTCTACCTTACTTGTGGAATAATAAGAATGCTACATTAAAACTCGGTATTTCGGACTAATCCGCCAATACAACGATGATTTAGTATTTTCAATTTTTTTAATAATTTATTTCGACCACTTTACTCTTCAGGACTGAAAATTAACCTCAAATGTGAAATAATAAAAATGCTACATTAAAACTCGGTGTTTCCGTTCAATTCGTAATTTCCAACGATGATTTAGTATTTTCAATTTTTTTAATAATTTATTTCGACCACTTTACTCTTCAGGACTGAAAATCTACCTTACTTGTGGAATAATAAGAATGCTACATTAGAACTTGGTATTTCGGTTCAATTCGCCATTTCCAACGATGATTTTGGATTGTCAATTTTTTAATAATTTATTTCGACCACTTTACTCTCAGGGCTGAAAAATCTACCTTACTTGTTGAATAATAGAATGCTACATTAGAACTTGGTATTTCGGTTCAATTCGCCATTTCAACGATGATTTTGGATTTTCAATTTTTTAATAATTTATTTGGACCCCTTTACTCTTGGACTCCGGATCCACGGCTGGGACCGGAAGTCTACTGCTACTTGTGGAATAATAGAATGCTACATTAAAACTCGGTATTTCGGTCTAATCCGCCAATACAACGATGATTTAGTATTTTCAATTTTTTTAATAATTTATTTCGACCACTTTACTCTTCAGGACTGAAAATTAACCTCAAATGTGAAATAATAAAAATGCTACATTAAAACTCGGTGTTTCCGTTCAATTCGTAATTTCCAACGATGATTTAGTATTTTCAATTTTTTTAATAATTTATTTCGACCACTTTACTCTTCAGGACTGAAAATCTACCTTACTTGTGGAATAATAAGAATGCTACATTAGAACTTGGTATTTCGGTTCAATTCGCCATTTCCAACGATGATTTTGGATTTTCAATTTTTTTAATAATTTATTTGGACCCCTTTACTCTTGGACTCCGGATCCACGGCTGGGACCGGAAGTCTACCTTACTTGTGGAATAATAAGAATGCTACATTAAAACTCGGTATTTCGGACTAATCCGCCAATACAACGATGATTTAGTATTTTCAATTTTTTTAATAATTTATTTCGACCACTTTACTCTTCAGGACTGAAAATTAACCTCAAATGTGAAATAATAAAAATGCTACATTAAAACTCGGTGTTTCCGTTCAATTCGTAATTTCCAACGATGATTTAGTATTTTCAATTTTTTTAATAATTTATTTCGACCACTTTACTCTTCAGGACTGAAAATCTACCTTACTTGTGGAATAATAAGAATGCTACATTAGAACTTGGTATTTCGGTTCAATTCGCCATTTCCAACGATGATTTTGGATTGTCAATTTTTTTAATAATTTATTTCGACCACTTTACTCTCCAGGGCTGAAAATCTACCTTACTTGTTGAATAATAAGAATGCTACATTAGAACTTGGTATTTCGGTTCAATTCGCCATTTCCAACGATGATTTTGGATTTTCAATTTTTTTAATAATTTATTTGGACCCCTTTACTCTTGGACTCCGGATCCACGGCTGGGACCGGAAGCCTACCTTACTTGTGGAATAATAAGAATGCTACATTAAAACTCGGTATTTCGGACTAATCCGCCAATACAACGATGATTTAGTATTTTCAATTTTTTTAATAATTTATTTCGACCACTTTACTCTTCAGGACTGAAAATTAACCTCAAATGTGAAATAATAAAAATGCTACATTAAAACTCGGTGTTTCCGTTCAATTCGTAATTTCCAACGATGATTTAGTATTTTCAATTTTTTTAATAATTTATTTCGACCACTTTACTCTTCAGGACTGAAAATCTACCTTACTTGTGGAATAATAAGAATGCTACATTAGAACTTGGTATTTCGGTTCAATTCGCCATTTCCAACGATGATTTTGGATTTTCAATTTTTTTAATAATTTATTTCGACCACTTTATTCTTCAGGACTGAAAATCTACCTTACTTGTTGAATAATAAGAATGCTACATTAGAACTTGGTATTTCGGTTCAATTCGCCATTTCCAACGATGATTTTGGATTTTCAATTTTTTTAATAATTTATTTGGACCCCTTTACTCTTGGACTCCGGATCCACGGCTGGGACCGGAAGCCTACCTTACTTGTGGAATAATAAGAATGCTACATTAAAACTCGGTATTTCGGACTAATCCGCCAATACAACGATGATTTAGTATTTTCAATTTTTTTAATAATTTATTTCGACCACTTTACTCTTCAGGACTGAAAATCTACCTTAATTGTGAAATAATAAGAATGCTACGTCGAAACTCGGT
>JAEUYN010001711.1:0-21485 GCA_018257835.1 Euura lappo
GCTGTTTATCTTATTTTTTTTAAATAAAGTATGTTTTAAAAAATATTGGGTTTTTTCTTTGAAGGTGTATTTGTTTAATTTAAAAAATATTTTATAAAATAGTTTCTTTAAAATTGAAATTAGTATGAACTTTAATTTTATAGTTATTAATATTACAGATATTGGGATTATATTTTACAGTTTTAATTGAATTTTCAATGAGTTGTTCTTGTGTACCCACTGAATGAAATTCAATATTTACATTTAAATTAATTAATGTTAGTGTGTATCTTGAATAAGATATGGATGGGTCTATTTCTACTATTGATTTAAGTAATGATTCAATGTCTACTCTGAAAGAAATTTCTTGATCTTTAATTCTATAATCAATATTATTTAGATGTCATATATGTGTAAAATTTTTGAATAGTCAAGGATTATCTGCCGATTGGTCTAGAGTTGATATATTAGACCATAATAAGTCAGTTGATTTATTTTTTGAGACTTCATATGTGAATTCAATTGATTCTCTTGGTGGTGTATTTATAAAAATTTCAGGCAATATTAAAATTAACTCAATAATATATAATAGTATTTTTACTATTTTTTAGAATTTAATATTCTATATAATTTATATCATATATATTATATATATATATATATATATATATATATTATTATTATTATTTATTTTTATTTCTTATTGATTTATAAATAAATTATATTTTTGTGAAAATTTTATAAATTATTTAAGATTAAATTAATTTATTTTTTTTTATTATTTTAAAATTTTTAATTTTGTACATTGAGATAATTCAATGCTAAATTTAAATATATTGATAAGATTTTATTTAATTATCTTTATTTTTTATATATATGTATAATTTAATTTATAAGATGGGTATTATTAATACTTACTTATTAGTAAATAAATCTATGGTAGCATATAAATATTAAATTTATATTTTTGATTTAAAGGTATATATATATATATATAATAATAAAATTTACTAATTATATAAAAAAATTAATTTTTTATATTCAACACTTAAACATAACCTTTAATATTTATATAAAACTATAAATTTAAAAAGAAAAAAATTATAATTTTTATCAATGGGGTATGAACCCATTAGCTTTATTAGCTTATCTTTTTTTGAAAATTTGGATATTAGGCGGGTTCAAATATTAAATTTGGGATATGAGGACCAATTATTTAATATTGTATATTTTTATTTTTAATATGGTTGTTTATCTTATTTTTTTTAAATAAAGTATGTTTTAAAAAATATTGGGTTTTTTCTTTGAAGGTGTATTTGTTAAATTTAAAAAATATTTTATAAAATAGTTTCTTTAAAATTGAAATTAGTATGAACTTTAATTTTATAGTTATTAATATTACAGATATGGGGATTATATTTTACAGTTTTAATTTAATTTTCAATGAGTTGTTCTTGTGTACCCACTGAATGAAATTCAATATTTACATTTAAATTAATTAATGTTGGTGTGTATCTTGAATAAGATATGGATGGGTCTATTTCTACTATTGATTTAAGTAATGATTCAATGTCTACTCTGAAAGAAATTTCTTGATCTTTAATTCTATAATCAATATTATTTAGATGTCATATATGTGTAAAATTTTTGAATAGTCAAGGATTATTTGCCGATTGGACTAGAGTTGATATATTAGGCCATAGTAAGTCAGTTGTTTTATTTTTTGAAACTTCATATGTGAATTCAAGTGATTCTCTTGGCGGTGTATTTATAAAAATTTCAGGCAATATTAAAATTAACTCGATAATATATAATAGTATTTTTACTATTTTTTAGAATTTAATATTCTATATAATTTATATCATATATATTATATATATATATATATATATATATTATTATTATTATTATTTATTTTTATTTCTTATTGATTTATAAATAAATTATATTTTTGTGAAAATTTTATAAATTATTTAAGATTAAATTAATTTATTTTTTTAATATTTTGTATTTTTATATATTTTGTATTTTTTTTATATTTTATATTTTGTATTTTTTTTATATTTTATATTTTATATTTTTTTTTTTTTTTTTTTTTTTTTTTTTTTTTTTTTTTTTTTTTTTTTTTTTATTTTTTTTTATATTTTGTATTTTTATATTTTTTTACATTTTTTTTATATTTTATATTTTTTTTAATATTTTGTATTTTTATACTTTTTTAATATTTTGTACTTTAAATTTTTGAATATTCTTTAGCCTTACACTTTTAATATTTCCTATATTTTGAGTAAGAATTTGTATTTGTATTTTTATATTTTACTTTACATTTTTACTTTTTTTTGCATTTTTATTCTTTTTTATATTTTTTCTTTTGTACTTTTCTTATGAAATTGGCCTTTAAATTTTTTATATTTTTTATTTTTTTTATACTTTTTATTTTTTTTATTTTTTTATATTTTTTTATGTTTTTTATTTTTTTTTATTTTTTATTTTTTTTTTTTTTTTTTTTTTTTTTTTTTTTTTTTTTTTTTTTTTATTTTTTTTAAATTTTGTATTCTTATATTTTTTTATATTTTTTTAAATTTTGTATTTTTATATTTTTTTTATATTTTTTTAAATTTTTTATTTTTTTATACTTTTTATTTTTTTTTTTTTTTTATTTTTTTTTTTTTTTTTTTTTTTTTTTTTTTTTTTTTTTTTTTTTTTTTTTTTTTATACTTTATATTTTTTTTATATTTTATATTTTTTTTATATTTTTTATTTTTTTTTAAATTTTGTATTTTTATATAATTTGTATTTTTATATTTTTATATTTTTATATTTTTATATTTTTATATGTTTTGTATTTTTATATTTTTATATTTTTATATTTTTATATTTTTATATTTTTATATTTTTTTATATTTTTATACTTTTTTATATTTTGTATTTTTTTTATATTTTGTATTTTTTTATATTTTGTATTTTTTTATATTTTGTATTTTTTTATATTTTGTATTTTTTTATATTTTGTATTTTTTTATATTTTGTATTTTGATGGTTTAATAAATTTTTATTTTTTAATTTATTAATAAATATATAAATTATAATATATATAATTGATATTGTAATTAAAATTAGTATTATTATAGCATGATCGTGGAAGAATATGAATTGTTCTATTATTGGTGATGCTGCATCTTGTAAATAAAAATTAGTTCAAGTATTCATTTTCTATAAAAAGATTAAAAATCTTTATAAATGGGTCTTAAATCCATTGCATTTTTCTGCCATAATAGAAATGATTTTATTTAATATTTTTATACTTATTTATTTATACTTATACTTATACTTATTACTTATACTTATTTACTTATATTTATATTTATATTTATACTTATATTTATACTTATATTTATACTTATATTTATATTTATATTTATATTTATATTTATATTTATATTTATTTATATTTATTTATATTTATTTATATTTATTTATATTTATTTATATTTATTTATATTTATTTATATTTATTTATATTTATTTATATTTATTTATATTTATTTATATTTATTTATATTTATTTATATTTATTTATATTTATTTATATTTATTTATATTTATTTATATTTATTTATATTTATTTACATTTATTTATATTTATTTATATTTATTTATATTTATTTATATTTATTTATATTTATTATATTTATTTATATTTATTTATATTTATTTATATTTATTTATATTTATTTATATTTATTATATTTATTTATATTTATTTATATTTATTTATATTTATTTATATTTATTTATATTTATTTATATTTATTTATATTTATTTATATTTATTTATATTATTTATATTTATTTATATTTATTTATATTTATTTATATTTATTTATATTTATTTATATTTATATTTATATTATAATTTTAATTACTGAATAATAGATTTTTATTAGATTATTGTATTTATTTATTTAAAAATCTTTTGATCATCATTTTTATTTAATTAATTTTATTAAAAATTGAATTTTGAGTGAATTTTTAATTTTTTTTAATCTTGTACATTGAATAGATAATTCAATGCTAAATTTAATTCATAGAGAAACTGATAAGATTCCATCTAATTATCTTTATTTTAAATAATTATATTCAATTTATAAGATGGATTAATACTTATTAGGAAAGAATAAAAGGAATCCATGAGCGGTATATAAATATTAAATTTCTTATTACATTAATAGATTAAGAATATTAAATTTTTATTTTATTGAATAAAGATAAATATATAAATTATTTATTATATATATATATATATTATATATATATATATATATATAAATAATAATTAATATTATTAAATTATTATAATATATACTAAAAAATAAATTTTATAGAAAAGGTATATTTAGTATTGAATATAAAGTATATTTAATAATTTATATTTAAATTTATATTATTGTAAAATTTATATATATATATATATATATATATATATATATATATTAAATATTATAATTAAACTATTATTATATTTATTATTATTATTAAATTTTTTTAATGTATTTTATTTTTAGTTAATTTATATTTTGTATTTTTATATTTATTTATAATTACTTTACTTATATTTATATTTATTTTTATTTATATTTATTTATATTTATTTATTTTTATTTATATTTATTTATATTTATTTATATTTATTTATATTTATTTATATTCATATTTATATTATAATTTTAATTACTGAATAATAGATTTTTATTAGATTATTGTATTTATTTATTTAAAAATCTTTTGATTATCATTTTTATTTAATTAATTTTATTAAAAATTGAATTTTTGAGTGAATTTTTAATTTTTTTTAATCTTGTACATTGAATAGATAATTCAATGCTAAATTTAATTCATAGAGAAACTGATAAGATTCCATCTAATTATCTTTATTTTAAATAATTATATTCAATTTATAAGATGGATTAATACTTATTAGGAAAGAATAAAAGGAATCCATGAGCGGTATATAAATATTAAATTTCTTATTACATTAATAGATTAAGAATATTAAATTTTTATTTTATTGAATAAAAATAAATATATAAATTATTTATTATATATATATATATATTATATATATATATATATATATAAATAATAATTAATATTATTAAATTATTATAATATATACTAAAAAATAAATTTTATAGAAAAGGTATATTTAGTATTGAATATAAAATATATTTAATAATTTATATTTAAATTTATATTATTGTAAAATATATATATATATATATATATATTAAATATTATAATTAAACTATTATTATATTTATTATTATTATTAAATTTTTTTAATGTATTTTATTTTTAGTTAATTTATATTTTGTATTTTTATATTTATTTATAATTACTTTACTTATATTTATATTTATTTTTATTTATATTTATTTATATTCATATTTTATATTTATTTATATTTATTTATATTTATTTATATTTATTTATATTTTATTTATATTCATGTTATGTATAATTTTAATTACTGAATAATAGATTTTTATTAGATTATTGTATTTATTTATTTAAAAATCTTTTGATTATCATTTTTATTTAATTAATTTTATTAAAAATTGAATTTTTGAGTGAATTTTTAATTTTTTTAATCTTGTACATTGAATAGATAATTCAATGCTAAATTTAATTCATAGAGAAACTGATAAGATTCCATCTAATTATCTTTATTTTTAAATAATTATATTCAATTTATAAGATGGATTAATACTTATTAGGAAAGAATAAAAGGAATCCATGAGCGGTATATAAATATTAAATTTCTTATTACATTAATAGATTAAGAATATTAAATTTTTATTTTTTTGAATAAAGATAAATATATAAATTATTTATTATATATATATATATATATATATATATATATATATATATATAAATAATAATTAATATTATTAAATTATTATAATATATACTAAAAAATAAATTTTATAGAAAGGTATATTTGATATTGAATATAAAGTATATTTAATAATTTATATTTAAATTTATATTATTGTAAAATTTATATATATATATATATATATATATATATATATTAAATATTATAATTAAACTATTATTATATTTATTATTATTATTAGAATTTTTTAATGTATTACTATTTTAGTTAATTTATCAACACATATTTTTATATTATTTATAATTTACTTTACAGCATATTTATGTTGTTTTTATTTTATATTTATTTATATTTATTTATATTTATTTATATTTATTTATATTTATTTATAATTTAATTTATAATTTAATTTTATAATTTCCCATAATTTATATTCATATTTATATTATAATTTTAATTACTGAATAATAGATTTTTATTAGATTATTGTATTTATTTATTTAAAAATCTTTTGATCATCATTTTTATTTAATTAATTTTATTAAAAATTGAATTTTTGAGTGAATTTTTAATTTTTTTTAATCTTGTACATTGAATAGATAATTCAATGCTAAATTTAATTCATAGAGAAACTGATAAGATTCCATTTAATTATCTTTATTTTAAATAATTATATTCAATTTATAAGATGGATTAATACTTATTAGGAAAGAATAAAAGGAATCCATGAGCGGTATATAAATATTAAATTTCTTAATACATTAATAGATTAAGAATATTAAATTTTTATTTTATTGAATAAAGATAAATATATAAATTATTTATTATATATATATATATATATATATATATATATATATATATATATAAATATAAATAATAATTAATATTATTAAATTATTATAATATATACTAAAAAAATAAATTTTATAGAAAAGGTATATTTAGTATTGAATATAAAGTATATTTAATAATTTATATTTAAATTTATATTATTGTAAAATTTTATATATATATATATATATATATATATTAAATATTATAATTAAACTATTATTATATTTATTATTATTATTAAATTTTTTTAATGTATTTTGTTACAGTTAATTTATATTTTCATATTTTTATAATTTATTTATAAATTAACTTTCTTATGTTATATTTATTTTATTTATATTTATTTATATTCATATTTATATTATAATTTTAATTACTGAATAATAGATTTTATTAGATTATTGTATTTATTTATTTAAAAATCTTTTTGATTATATTTTATTTAATTAATTTTATTAAAAATTGAATTTTTTGGTCGAATTTTAATTTTTTTTAATCTTGTACATTGAATAGATAATTCAATGCTAAATTTAATTCATAGAGAAACTGATAAGATTCCATCTAATTATCTTTATTTTAAGTAATTATATTCAATTTATAAGATGGATTAATACTTATTAGGAAAGAATAAAAGGAATCCATGAGCGGTATATAAATATTAAATTTCTTATTACATTAATAGATTAAGAATATTAAATTTTATTTTATTGAATAAAGATAAATATATAAATTATTTATTATATATATATATATATATATATATATATATATAAATAATAATTAATATTATTAAATTATTAAAATTATTATAATATAGACTAAAAAATAAATTTTATAGAAAAGGTATATTTAGTATTGAATATAAAGTATATTTAATAATTTATATTTAAATTTATATTATTGTAAAATATATATATATATATATATATATATATATATTAAATATTATAATTAAACTATTATTATATTTATTATTATTATTAAATTTTTTTAATGTATTTTATTTTTAGTTAATTTATATTTTGTATTTTTATATTTATTTATAATTACTTTACTTATATTTATATTTATTTTATTTATATTTATTTATATTCATATTTATATTATAATTTTAATTACTGAATAATAGATTTTTATTAGATTATTGTATTTATTTATTTAAAATCTTTTGATTATCATTTTTATTTAATTAATTTTATTAAAAATTGAATTTTTGAGTGAATTTTTAATTTTTTTTAATCTTGTACATTGAATAGATAATTCAATGCTAAATTTAATTCATAGAAACTGATAAGATTCCATCTAATTATCTTTATTTTAAATAATTATATTCAATTTATAAGATGGATTAATACTTATTAGGAAAGAATAAAAGGAATCCATGAGCGGTATATAAATATTAAATTTCTTATTACATTAATAGATTAAGAATATTAAATTTTTATTTTATTGAATAAAGATAAATATATAAATTATTTATTATATATATATATATATATATATATATATATATAAATAATAATTAATATTATTAAATTATTATAATATATACTAAAAAATAAATTTTATAGAAAAGGTATATTTAGTATTGAATATAAAGTATATTTAATAATTTATATTTAAATTTATATTATTGTAAATTTATATATATATATATATATATATATATTAAATATTATAATTAAACTATTATTATATTTATTATTATTATTAAATTTTTTTAATGTATTTTATTTTTAGTTAATTTATATTTTGTATTTTTATATTTATTTATAATTACTTTACTTATATTTATTTTTATTTTTATTTATATTTATTTATATTCATATTTATATTATAATTTTAATTACTGAATAATAGATTTTATTAGATTATTGTATTTATTTATTTAAAAATCTTTTGATTATCATTTTTATTTAATTAATTTTATTAAAAATTGAATTTTTGAGTGAATTTTAATTTTTTTTAATCTTGTACATTGAATAGATAATTCAATGCTAAATTTAATTCATAGAGAAACTGATAAGATTCCATCTAATTATCTTTATTTTAAATAATTATATTCAATTTATAAGATGGATTAATACTTATTAGGAAAGAATAAAAAGGAATCCATGAGCGGTATATAAATATTAAATTTCTTATTACATTAATAGATTAAGAATATTAAATTTTTATTTTATTGAATAAAGATAAATATATAAATTATTTATTATATATATATATATATATATATATATATATATATATATATAAATATAAATAATAATTAATATTATTAAATTATTATAATATATACTAAAAAAATAAATTTTATAGAAAAGGTATATTTAGTATTGAATATAAAGTATATTTAATAATTTATATTTAAATTTATATTATTGTAAAATTTATATATATATATATATATATATATATATATATTAAATATTATAATTAAACTATTATTATATTTATTATTATTATTAAATTTTTTTAATGTATTTTATTTTTAGTTAATTTATATTTTGTATTTTTATATTTATTTATAATTACTTTACTTATATTTATATTTATTTTTATTTATATTTATTTATATTCATATTTATATTATAATTTTAATTACTGAATAATAGATTTTTATTAGATTATTGTATTTATTTATTTAAAAATCTTTTGATTATCATTTTTATTTAATTAATTTTATTAAAAATTGAATTTTTGAGTGAATTTTTAATTTTTTTTAATCTTGTACATTGAATAGATAATTCAATGCTAAATTTAATTCATAGAGAAACTGATAAGATTCCATCTAATTATCTTTATTTTAAATAATTATATTCAATTTATAAGATGGATTAATACTTATTAGGAAAGAATAAAAGGAATCCATGAGCGGTATATAAATATTAAATTTCTTATTACATTAATAGATTAAGAATATTAAATTTTTATTTTATTGAATAAAGATAAATATATAAATTATTTATTATATATATATATATATATATATATATATATATATATATAATAATTAATATTATTAAATTATTATAATATATACTAAAAAATAAATTTTATAGAAAAGGTATATTTAGTATTGAATATAAAGTATATTTAATAATTTATATTTAAATTTATATTATTGTAAAATATATATATATATATATATATATATATATATTAAATATTATAATTAAACTATTATTATATTTATTATTATTATTAAATTTTTTTAATGTATTTTATTTTAGTTAATTTATATTTTGTATTTTTATATTTATTTATAATTACTTTACTTATATTTATATTTATTTTTATTTATATTTATTTATATTTATTTATTTTTATTTATATTTATTTATATTTATTTATATTTATTTATATTTATTTATATTCATATTTATATTATAATTTTAATTACTGAATAATAGATTTTATTAGATTATTGTATTTATTTATTTAAAAATCTTTTGATTATCATTTTTATTTAATTAATTTTATTAAAAATTGAATTTTTGAGTGAATTTTTAATTTTTTTTAATCTTGTACATTGAATAGATAATTCAATGCTAAATTTAATTCATAGAGAAACTGATAAGATTCCATCTAATTATCTTTATTTTAAATAATTATATTCAATTTATAAGATGGATTAATACTTATTAGGAAAGAATAAAAGGAATCCATGAGCGGTATATAAATATTAAATTTCTTATTACATTAATAGATTAAGAATATTAAATTTTATTTTATTGAATAAAGATAAATATATAAATTATTTATTATATATATATATATATATATATATATATATATAAATAATAATTAATATTATTAAATTATTATAATATATACTAAAAAATAAATTTTATAGAAAAGGTATATTTAGTATTGAATATAAAGTATATTTAATAATTTATATTTAAATTTATATTATTGTAAATTTATATATATATATATATATATATATATTAAATATTATAATTAAACTATTATTATATTTATTATTATTATTAAATTTTTTTAATGTATTTTATTTTTAGTTAATTTATATTTTGTATTTTTATATTTATTTATAATTACTTTACTTATATTTATATTTATTTTTATTTATATTTATTTATATTCATATTTATATTATAATTTTAATTACTGAATAATAGATTTTTATTAGATTATTGTATTTATTTATTTAAAAATCTTTTGATTATCATTTTTATTTAATTAATTTTATTAAAAATTGAATTTTGAGTGAATTTTTAATTTTTTTTAATCTTGTACATTGAATAGATAATTCAATGCTAAATTTAATTCATAGAGAAACTGATAAGATTCCATCTAATTATCTTTATTTTAAATAATTATATTCAATTTATAAGATGGATTAATACTTATTAGGAAAGAATAAAAGGAATCCATGAGCGGTATATAAATATTAAATTTCTTATTACATTAATAGATTAAGAATATTAAATTTTTATTTTATTGAATAAAGATAAATATATAAATTATTTATTATATATATATATATATATATATATATATATATATATAAATATAAATAATAATTAATATTATTAAATTATTATAATATATACTAAAAAATAAATTTTATAGAAAAGGTATATTTAGTATTGAATATAAAGTATATTTAATAATTTATATTTAAATTTATATTATTGTAAAATTTATATATATATATATATATATATATATTAAATATTATAATTAAACTATTATTATATTTATTATTATTATTAAATTTTTTTAATGTATTTTATTTTTAGTTAATTTATATTTTGTATTTTTATATTTATTTATAATTACTTTACTTATATTTATATTTATTTTTATTTATATTTATTTATATTCATATTTATATTTATTTATATTTATTTATATTTATTTATTTTATTTATATTTATTTATATTCATATTTATATTATAATTTTAATTACTGAATAATAGATTTTATTAGATTATTGTATTTATTTATTTAAAAATCTTTTGATTATCATTTTTATTTAATTAATTTTATTAAAAATTGAATTTTTGAGTGAATTTTTAATTTTTTTTAATCTTGTACATTGAATAGATAATTCAATGCTAAATTTAATTCATAGAGAAACTGATAAGATTCCATCTAATTATCTTTATTTTAAATAATTATATTCAATTTATAAGATGGATTAATACTTATTAGGAAAGAATAAAAGGAATCCATGAGCGGTATATAAATATTAAATTTCTTATTACATTAATAGATTAAGAATATTAAATTTTATTTTATTGAATAAAGATAAATATATAAATTATTTATTATATATATATATATATATATATATATATATATAAATAATAATTAATATTATTAAATTATTATAATATATACTAAAAAATAAATTTTATAGAAAAGGTATATTTAGTATTGAATATAAAGTATATTTAATAATTTATATTTAAATTTATATTATTGTAAAATTTATATATATATATATATATATTAAATATTATAATTAAACTATTATATATTTATTATTATTATTAAATTTTTTTAATGTATTTTATTTTTAGTTAATTTATATTTTGTATTTTTATATTTATTTATAATTACTTTACTTATATTTATATTTATTTTTATTTTTATTTCTTTATATTTATTTATATTTATTTATATTTATTTATATTTATTTATTTTTATTTATATTTATTTATATTCATATCTATATTATAATTTTAATTACTGAATAATAGATTTTTATTAGATTATTGTATTTATTTATTTAAAAAATCTTTTGATCATCATTTTTATTTAATTAATTTTATTAAAAATTGAATTTTTGAGTGAATTTTAATTTTTTTTAATCTTGTACATTGAATAGATAATTCAATGCTAAATTTAATTCATAGAGAAACTGATAGGATTCCATCTAATTATCTTTATTTTAAATAATTATATTCAATTTATAAGATGGATTAATACTTATTAGGAAAGAATAAAAGGAATCCATGAGCAGTATATAAATATTAAATTTCTTATTACATTAATAGATTAAGAATATTAAATTTTTATTTTATTGAATAAAGATAAATATATAAATTATTTATTATATATATATATATATATATATATATATAAATAATAATTAATATTATTAAATTATTATAATATATACTAAAAAATAAATTTTATAGAAAAGGTATATTTAATATTGAATATAAAGTATATTTAATAATTTATATTTAAATTTATATTATTGTAAAATTTATATATATATATATATATATTAAATATTATAATTAAACTATTATTATATTTATTATTATTTTTAAATTTTTTAATGTATTTTATTTTTAGTTAATTTATATTTTGTATTTTTATATTTATTTATAATTACTTAACTTATATTTATATTTATTTTTATTTATATTTATTTATATTTATTTATATTCATATTTATATTATAATTTTAATTACTGAATAATAGATTTTTATTAGATTATTGTATTTATTTATTTAAAAATCTTTGATCATCATTTTTATTTAATTAATTTTATTAAAAATTGAATTTTTGAGTGAATTTTTAATTTTTTTTAATCTTGTACATTGAATAGATAATTCAATGCTAAATTTAATTCATAGAAACTGATAAGATTCCATCTAATTATCTTTATTTTAAATAATTATATTCAATTTATAAGATGGATTAATACTTATTAGGAAAGAATAAAAGTACAGGCGGTATATAAATATTAAATTTCTTATTACATTAATAGATTAGAATATTCAATTTTATTTTATTGAATAAAGATAAATATATAAATTATTTATTATATATATATATATATATATATATATATATATATATATATATATATATATATATATATAAATAATAATTAATATTATTAAATTATTATAATATATACTAAAATAAATTTTATAAGAAAAGGTATATTTAGTATTGAATATAAAGTATATTTAATAATTTATATTTTAAATTTATATTGTAAAATTTATATATATATATATGTATGTATGTATATGTATATTAAATATTATGATTAGCTATTATTATATTTATTATTATTATTAAATTTTTTAATGTATTTTATTTTTAGTTAATTTATATTTATTTATATTTATTTATATTTATTTATATTTATTTATATTTATTTATATTTATTTATATTTATTTATATTTATATTTATATTATAATTTTAATTACTGAATAATAGATTTTTATTAGATTATTGTATTTATTTATTTAAAAATCTTTTGATCATCATTTTTATTTAATTAATTTTATTAAAAATTGAATTTTGAGTGAATTTTTAATTTTTTTTAATCTTGTACATTGAATAGATAATTCAATGCTAAATTTAATTCATAGAGAAACTGATAAGATTCCATCTAATTATCTTTATTTTTAAATAATTATATTCAATTTATAAGATGGATTAATACTTATTAGGAAAGAATAAAAGGAATCCATGAGCGGTATATAAATATTAAATTTCTTATTACATTAATAGATTAAGAATATTAAATTTTATTTTATTGAATAAAGATAAATATATAAATTATTTATTATATATATATATATATATATATATATATATATAAATAATAATTAATATTATTAAATTATTATAATATATACTAAAAAATAAATTTTATAGAAAAGGTATATTTAGTATTGAATATAAAGTATATTTAATAATTTATATTTAAATTTATATTATTGTAAAATTTATATATATATATATATATATATATATATATTAAATATTATAATTAAACTATTATTATATTTATTATTATTATTAAATTTTTTTAATGTATTTTATTTTTAGTTAATTTATATTTTGTATTTTTATATTTATTTATAATTACTTTACTTATATTTATATTTATTTTTATTTATATTTATTTATATTCATATTTATATTATAATTTTAATTACTGAATAATAGATTTTTATTAGATTATTGTATTTATTTATTTAAAAATCTTTTGATCATCATTTTTATTTAATTAATTTTATTAAAAATTGAATTTTTGAGTGAATTTTTAATTTTTTTTAATCTTGTACATTGAATAGATAATTCAATGCTAAATTTAATTCATAGAGAAACTGATAAGATTCCATCTAATTATCTTTATTTTAAATAATTATATTCAATTTATAAGATGATTAATACTTATTAGGAAAGAATAAAAGGAATCCATGAGCGGTATATAAATATTAAATTTCTTATTACATTAATAGATTAAGAATATTAATTTTTTATTTTATTGAATAAAGATAAATATATAAATTATTTATTATATATATATATATATATATATATATATAAAAATATAAAAAAATAAAAAATATAAATAATAATTAATATTATTAAATTATTATAATATATACTAAAATAAATTTTATAGAAAGATTTAATATTTAATTATTGAATATAAAGTATATTTAATAATTTATATTTAAATTTATATTATTATTAAAATTTATATATATATATATATATATATATATATTAAATATTATAATTAAACTATTATTATATTTATTATTATTATTAAATTTTTTTAATGTATTTTATTTTTAGTTAATTTTATATTTTTGTATTTTTATATTTATTTATAATTACTTTACTTATATTTATATTTATTTTTATTTATATTTATTTATATTCATATTTATATTATAATTTTAATTACTGAATAATAGATTTTTATTAGATTGTTGTATTTATTTATTTAAAAATCTTTTGATTATCATTTTTATTTAATTAATTTTATTAAAAATTGAATTTTTGAGTGAATTTTAATTTTTAATCTTGTACATTGAATAGATAATTCAATGCTAGAAATTTAATTCATAGAGAGCAGTAAGATTCCATCTAATTATCTTTATTTTAAATAATTATATTCAATTTATAAGATGGATTAATACTTATTAGGAAAGAATAAAAGAATCCATAGGCGGTATATAAATATTAAATTTCTTATTACATTAATAGATTAAGATATTAAATTTTTATTTTATTGAATAAAGATAAATATATAAATTATTTATTATATATATATATATATATATATATAATATATATATATATATATATATATATATATATATAAATAATAATTAATATTATTAAATTATTATAATATATACTCAAAAATAAATTTTATAGAAAAGGTATATTTAGTATTGAATATAAAGTATATTTAATAATTTATATTTAAATTTATATTATTGTAAATTTATATATATATATATATATATATATATTAAATATTATAATTAAACTATTATTATATTTATTATTATTATTAAATTTTTTTAATGTATTTTATTTTTAGTTAATTTATATTTTGTATTTATATATTTATTTATAATTACTTTACTTATATTTATATTTATTTTTATTTATATTTATTTATATTTATATTTATATTATAATTTTAATTACTGAATAATAGATTTTTATTAGATTATTGTATTTATTTATTTAAAAATCTTTTGATTATCATTTTTATTTAATTAATTTTATTAAAAATTGAATTTTGAGTGAATTTTTAATTTTTTTTAATCTTGTACATTGAATAGATAATTCAATGCTAAATTTAATTCATAGAGAAACTGATAAGATTCCATCTAATTATCTTTATTTTAAATAATTATATTCAATTTATAAGATGGATTAATACTTATTAGGAAAGAATAAAGGAATCCATGAGCGGTATATAAATATTAAATTTCTTATTACATTAATAGATTAAGAATATTAAATTTTTATTTTATTGAATAAAGATAAATATAAATTATTATATATATATATATATATATATATATATATATATATATATATATATATATAAATATAAATAATAATTAATATTATTAAATTATTATAATATATACTAAAAAAAATAAATTTTATAGAAAGGTATATTATTTAGTATTGAATATAAAGTATATTTAATAATTTATATTTAAATTTATATTATTGTAAAATTTATATATATATATATATATATATATTAAATATTATAATTAAACTATTATTATATTTATTATTATTATTAAATTTTTTTAATGTATTTTATTTTTAGTTAATTTATATTTTGTATTTTATATTTATTTATAATTACTTTACTTATATTTATATTTATTTTTATTTATATTTATTTATATTCATATTTATATTATAATTTTAATTACTGAATAATAGATTTTTATTAGATTATTGTATTTATTTATTTAAAAATCTTTTGATCATCATTTTATTTAATTAATTTTATTAAAAATTGAATTTTTGAGTGAATTTTTAATTTTTTTTAATCTTGTACATTGAATAGATAATTCAATGCTAAATTTAATTCATAGAGAAACTGATAAGATTCCATCTAATTATCTTTATTTTAAATAATTATATTCAATTTATAAGATGGATTAATACTTATTAGGAAAGAATAAAAGGAATCCATGAGCGGTATATAAATATTAAATTTCTTATTACATTAATAGATTAAGAATATTAAATTTTTATTTTATTGAATAAAGATAAATATATAAATTATTTATTATATATATATATATATATATATATATATATATATATATATATATATATATATATATATATAAATAATAATTAATATTATTAAATTATTATAATATATACTAAAAAATAAATTTTATAGAAAAGGTATATTTAGTATTGAATATAAAGTATATTTAATAATTTATATTTAAATTTATATTATTGTAAAATTTATATATATATATATATATATATATATATTAAATATTATAATTAAACTATTATTATATTTATTATTATTATTAAATTTTTTTAATGTATTTTATTTTTAGTTAATTTATATTTTGTATTTTTATATTTATTTATAATTACTTTACTTATATTTATATTTATTTTTATTTATATTTATTTATATTCATATTTATATTATAATTTTAATTACTGAATAATAGATTTTTATTAGATTATTGTATTTATTTATTTAAAAATCTTTTGATTATCATTTTTATTTAATTAATTTTATTAAAAATTGAATTTTTGAGTGAATTTTTAATTTTTTTTAATCTTGTACATTGAATAGATAATTCAATGCTAAATTTAATTCATAGAGAAACTGATAAGATTCCATCTAATTATCTTTATTTTAAATAATTATATTCAATTTATAAGATGGATTAATACTTATTAGGAAAAAATAAAAGGAATCCATGAGCGGTATATAAATATTAAATTTCTTATTACATTAATAGATTAAGAATATTAAATTTTTATTTTATTGAATAAAAATAAATATATAAATTATTTATTATATATATATATATATTATATATATATATATATATATAAATAATAATTAATATTATTAAATTATTATAATATATACTAAAAAATAAATTTTATAGGAAAGGTATATTTAGTATTGAATATAAAGTATATTTAATAATTTATATTTAAATTTATATTATTGTAAAATTTATATATATATATATATATTAAATATTATAATTAAACTATTATTATATTTATTATTATTATTAAATTTTTTTAATGTATTTTATTTTAGTTAATTTATATTTTGTATTTTTATATTTATTTATAATTACTTTACTTATATTTATATTTATTTTTATTTATATTTATTTATATTTATTTATATTTATTTATATTCATATTTATATTATAATTTTAATTACTGAATAATAGATTTTATTAGATTATTGTATTTATTTATTTAAAAATCTTTTGATTATCATTTTTATTTAATTAATTTTATTAAAAATTGAATTTTTGAGTGAATTTTTAATTTTTTTTAATCTTGTACATTGAATAGATAATTCAATGCTAAATTTAATTCATAGAGAAACTGATAAGATTCCATCTAATTATCTTATTTTAAATAATTATATTCAATTTATAAGATGGATTAATACTTATTAGGAAAGAATAAAAGGAATCCATGAGCGGTATATAAATATTAAATTTCTTATTACATTAATAGATTAAGAATATTAAATTTTTATTTTATTGAAAAAAGATAAATATATAAATTATTTATTATATATATATATATATATATATATATATATATAAATAATAATTAATATTATTAAATTATTATAATATATACTAAAAAATAAATTTTATAGAAAAGGTATATTTAGTATTGAATATAAAGTATATTTAATAATTTATATTTAAATTTATATTATTGTAAAATTTATATATATATATATATATATATATATTAAATATTATAATTAAACTATTATTATATTTATTATTATTATTAAATTTTTTTAATGTATTTTATTTTTAGTTAATTTATATTTTGTATTTTTATATTTATTTATAATTACTTTACTTATATTTATATTTATTTTTATTTATATTTATTTATATTTATTTATTTTTATTTATATTTATTTATATTTATTTATATTTATTTATATTTATTTATATTCATATTTATATTATAATTTTAATTACTGAATAATAGATTTTTATTAGATATTGTATTTATTTATTTAAAAATCTTTTGATCATCATTTTTATTTAATTAATTTTATTAAAAATTGAATTTTTGAGTGAATTTTTAATTTTTTAATCTTGTACATTGAATAGATAATTCAATGCTAAATTTAATTCATAGAGAAACTGATAAGATTCCATCTAATTATCTTTATTTTAAATAATTATATTCAATTTATAAGATGGATTAATACTTATTAGGAAAGAATAAAAGGAATCCATGAGCGGTATATAAATATTAAATTTCTTATTACATTAATAGATTAAGAATATTAAATTTTTATTTTATTGAATAAAGATAAATATATAAATTATTTATTATATATATATATATATATATATATATATATATATATATATAAATATAAATAATAATTAATATTATTAAATTATTATAATATATACTAAAAATAAATTTTATAGAGAAAAGGTATATTTAGTATTGAATATAAAGTATATTTAATAATTTATATTTAAATTTATATTATTGTAAATATATATATATATATATATATATATATATATTAAATATTATAATTAAACTATTATTATATTTATTATTATTATTAAATTTTTTTAATGTATTTTATTTTTAGTTAATTTATATTTTGTATTTTTATATTTATTTATAATTACTTTACTTATATTTATATTTATTTTTATTTATATTTATTTATATTTATTTATATTTATTTATATTTATTTATATTCATATTTATATTATAATTTTAATTACTGAATAATAGATTTTTATTAGATTATTGTATTTATTTATTTAAAAATCTTTTGATCATCATTTTTATTTAATTAATTTTATTAAAAATTGAATTTTTGAGTGAATTTTTAATTTTTTTTAATCTTGTACATTGAATAGATAATTCAATGCTAAATTTAATTCATAGAGAAACTGATAAGATTCCATCTAATTATCTTTATTTTAAATAATTATATTCAATTTATAAGATGGATTAATACTTATTAGGAAAGAATAAAAGGAATCCATGAGCGGTATATAAATATTAAATTTCTTATTACATTAATAGATTAAGAATATTAAATTTTTATTTTATTGAATAAAGATAAATATATAAATTATTTATTATATATATATATATATATATATATATATATATATATATATATATATATATAAATATAAATAATAATTAATATTATTAAATTATTATAATATATACTAAAAAATAAATTTTATAGAAAAGGTATATTTAGTATTGAATATAAAGTATATTTAATAATTTATATTTAAATTTATATTATTGTAAAATTTATATATATATATATATATATATTAAATATTATAATTAAACTATTATTATATTTATTATTATTATTAAATTTTTTTAATGTATTTTATTTTTAGTTAATTTATATTTTGTATTTTTATATTTATTTATAATTACTTTACTTATATTTATATTTATTTTTATTTATATTTATTTATATTCATATTTATATTATAATTTTAATTACTGAATAATAGATTTTTATTAGATTATTGTATTTATTTATTTAAAAATCTTTTGATTATCATTTTTATTTAATTAATTTTATTAAAAATTGAATTTTTGAGTGAATTTTTAATTTTTTTTAATCTTGTACATTGAATAGATAATTCAATGCTAAATTTAATTCATAGAGAAACTGATAAGATTCCATCTAATTATCTTTATTTTAAATAATTATATTCAATTTATAAGATGGATTAATACTTATTAGGAAAGAATAAAAGGAATCCATGAGCGGTATATAAATATTAAATTTCTTATTACATTAATAGATTAAGAATATTAAATTTTTATTTTATTGAATAAAGATAAATATATAAATTATTTATTATATATATATATATATATATATATATATATAAATAATAATTAATATTATTAAATTATTATAATATATACTAAAAATAAATTTTATAGAAAAGGTATATTTAGTATTGAATATAAAGTATATTTAATAATTTATATTTAAATTTATATTATTGTAAAATTTATATATATATATATATATTAAATATTATAATTAAACTATTATTATATTTATTATTATTATTAAATTTTTTTAATGTATTTTATTTTTAGTTAATTTATATTTTGTATTTTTATATTTATTTATAATTGCTTTACTTATATTTATATTTATTTTTATTTATATTTATTTATATTTATTTATATT
>JAEUYN010001712.1:0-131843 GCA_018257835.1 Euura lappo
GGCCGCTAGCTTCGGCTTCGTTAGACATCCCAGGATGTCAATCTAAAAATAATTAACAACAAAATAGACTATGATTATGTCGATGAAATTAAAATTAAAATGTTACACAAAAATATTCTTCGATGGGTTTCCCATGCATTATCCAATTTTCCAGCGTTAAACAAGCTCAGTTCAGAAATAAAATATCAAACAATTATCATAGAGATTGCTTCCTCGTATCGTTAAGCACTTTACAATAATTTGTAAACATATTCGAACTCAGATAAGACGCGAAGGGTTGTTTAATTGCAGGATATTGACCGGATGCTACGACAACACTGTACACATATGGAACACCAGAGGCAAACACCACCTCACGATCCCTGGACACACTTCGCCGATAAAAGCCGTTGCCTGGATATCGTTGGATGACGAGAACGCTTCGTTTGTTAGGTAAATCGAGCCAGAGATCAGACTTCTTGTTAAATTTCAGTAAAATTTAACTATTTTAATGCTTCTGTTCACTTCACAGGACATAGAAACAATTTTTTGCTCCAGTTTGCTGTGAAAAAGTTCCAATTTTACAATTTTAGAATCAATAATCATCGATAAACGATAATGACTGTTGATACCGATTTCTTTTACAGCGCCTCGCAGGACCAGACGGCGATCCTGTGGGACTGGAACATAGTTAAAAATTCAATAGAATGTGTCCAAATTTGCCGAGGCCACGAGCGTGGAATTGAGGCAGTGGCCGTGAATCACAACGCGAAATTAATCGCGACAGGATCCTGGGATACGTTATTGAAGATTTGGTCAGCTTGTAAGAATTGATCCATTCGTTGCAAAGGATCTGTAGAAAATTGGCTAATCATTTTCAATCTAATAATTCCTCAGCTCTTGACGATAGAAACGAAGAGGGTGAGGCTGCCTCTAAGAAGTTAAAAACGGAACAGGGTAAAACGCGAGTGAGTATCAATAGAAAAAGAATCCCAGCCGATATTCTTCTACTAATAACAAAGTAAATCACAAAACTATTCAAGATTCCAGAAATAACGATGCAAGGACACAAAGAGGCGATCAGCGGAGTAGTCTGGTCCGACAAAAGCGAGATAGTCACCTCGTCGTGGGATCACACTCTGAAACTATGGGACACCGAGCTTGGAGGAATAAAGCAAGAAATACCAGGAAACAAGAGTTTCTTCGATTTAGATTATTCCCCGCTGTCCAAAACCCTCGTCGCAGCTTCCGCGGATAGACACATCAGATTATTCGACCCAAGATCAACAGGCAAGCCTGGAGATTGAGAGAATTCGTCTCTTATTCGTCGATTAATTAATATCACATCATTGTTTTGCAGAAGGAACGGTGGTCAAGGTGACGTTCACTTCTCACACGCAGTGGGTGCAGTCCGTCTCCTGGTCAACGACGGACGAGCACCTGTTCATCTCCGGCGCTTATGACAACGAAGTTAAACTCTGGGACACGCGAAGGTTCGAGAGAAGAGAGGATCACTTGTAAAATCGAATTTAATTTTTTTATGACTTTGTTTCATTTTTTCTTATTATTGCAGCCCAAAAGCTCCGCTCTTCGATCTTTCCGGACACGAGGATAAAGCTCTTTGCACGAACTGGTCCAATCCAAAGTTTATGGTTTCTGGCGGAGCCGATAACACCGTGAGGATATTCAAATCGAAATACGCGATTCGTTCTTGAAGAGACGGAATAAAGAAACGCAAATGACGATGAAAGAATTTGTAAATTACGTCAGTTTTAAATAAAGACTTTTCAAATTTATAATTGTTAATTTATAATAAATCATGGAGATGAGACACAGATTTAGGAATTAAATAGGAGATTGAGAAGAGAAAAGAATAAACTGCACAAAATCCCCAAAACAGATCTTTTATTGATCAAAAATAAGGGATAATAATAATTAGGAATTTGATTTTTTCATTTTGAAAATACCAAACCATTTTTTTTTTTTTTTTGTTTTTTCCTTTTGTAAGTAACTCTAAGAAACTGATTGGCGCATGCTCTTCTATTAGAACAATTGGAGTTTAAGGCGCATGCGCCCGCAGTGTGCAGTTTTACAGTAACAGTGTGTCTGCAGTCAAGTGTTTCTTCTTTTTCTCCTTTTTTCTTATTTTATTTCATTTCATTTTTTTTTCTTTTCTTTTTTTTTATCAGCGTAACAGGCGGCGGATGATAGTCGTTGTGTATCGGATCCAAGCGTCGCGCCGTACCAACAATAAGATAATCGCGAAAAGATCCCAAACACAAGCCGCCTTTCTTTATTTCATTTTTCTCTCTCTCTCTCTGTCTTCGCCTTATCTTTTCCTAAAAGACCCTACCTCTAAAATTCCCTCACACATTATTATCTCACCCAACGACTAGCTTTTTAAACGATCCAAAATAAACTAAGGGCACTTTTAGTGGCTTATGCCCTGTCCTTATACAAGTTTCATGAAAAATCTAATTCTGACCGTTGTTAAACTTTTTAGTATTAGTATTAATATTATTTTAATTTTTAATTTAATTTAATTCTTTTTTTTTCGCATTTTTTTTTCTTCTTCTTGTTTTATTACAGCACCTATCGACTTCTAAGAGTCCCTACCTTAGCTAGCTATGACACACTTGCCTTAGTCTAGATTGTTGGTTTCTGGTTTGTTTTTTTTTTCTCATTTTTTACTCATTTATTTTTATTTTTTTTTTTTTTTTTTTTCATTTTTTTTTTCTTACTACATGCTATGCCTCGCCATCTTAAAATAATTAAACTCTAAATCGATTTTCTGTTACATCTAAGGGTTTTATTTATTTTTTTTTTGCGTTTTTTTTTCGTTTTTATACACTAATCTCTAGAACATTGTTTTTTTTTTTACTCTTGGTCACAAACCATACACAACGCAATAAAGGAGAATAAAAAAAAAAAAAAAAAAAAATGTAACAAGCAAGAAGACACCAGTATCGGATTTTTTTTTTCCGACATACCACAGCCACACAGACACACAAAGTTAATATGTTTTTGGTTTATATTCTATTTTTTTTCTCGTCTCTTTCTAGTTTTCTTGTTTTCTATTCTTTCTGATGGATTGTGAAAAAAAACACAATTTACTATATATAAATATAATGAAAGAATGAAAACTTTGTGTTAGAATAAAAATCAAAAACAAGGGTAAACTCTTTCGTTTTCTCTCACATACACACGCACACGCTAAAGATTATAGAAATAAGAAAACGTTAATAATTAATTGATACAAATAAAAACTCTCGTTTTTTTTTTTAATCTTCTCTTTTTCTTTTACTCTTCACTTTATAACAATATAAAAACAATGACTCTTGAAAACTCTTTGAAAACTAGAATAGAGGAAGAAAAAGAAAACAAAACAGATAGAACAAAGTCAGAGTATGAGGATTGATGTTTTAAAAAAAGGAAAAAAAAAAAACTGCAACATCAAGCTAAAAATCTGGACTTGCTTCTTAAGCCGATATCACCTTAAACTTAGTTAGTACTTAAAAACACCCTTTTTTTTTTTTTTACCTACTTAAAGCCTAGGCCCTAAAAACCTAAATTTATAAATCTATATTCTAAATCGCTACATATATCTATATCGCTAAGTCGCTAAGCTAAAATGGTTGTGTTCTTTTTCTTTTCTTGTTTTTTATCTAAAAAAAGCTTACATAAAGCAGCATTGCTTGGAATCAAGAATTCCAAATAATGTTTGTTTTTTCTTTTCTTTTCTTTTTTGGAAACACGTCCGGCCGGCCCAAGCACCTGACCCGTGGTGCGCAGCAAGCAGTTCCTTACAATTTTTTCTTTTTTTTTTATATTACATTGATATAATATATATCGTTTGTATAATAATAATAATAATAATAATAATAATAATAATAATAATGTATTTATTATTAATATGAATAGCCAGTCAGTCTTGACGGGTGCTAAGATGCATGGGCTGAACGGCGCCCCCTTAACCCGTGCCAAGGGTGGAGGGCATTTGTTATCCTAATTACTAACTATATCATCCTAATTTCTACCTATCTAAACCTTAACTTATCAATTTCATCAATCAAAATCAATCAATTAATCAATTACTTATTTCTTAAATTGTTTTTTTTTTCCTTTTCTTTCCTTATGTTGTTTAATCGTTAACTTACAATTATTCGCTATACTTAATAATTACAAACTATTTATCCCCTAATTCATAGTCAACACTAGCTACACATGTCCTTGTTAATTTTATTTCATTTCTTCTCTTCTTCTCTTCTCTTTTTTTTTCCCGTTTTGTTTAATTTCTTTTACTCTTTAGTTCTCTCGATAGTAAATTTTTTTTTTTTTTAAATTCTTTCACTTTGCGTCAATATTATTCCTGTACAATAATTATACTCTGGGTTCTTATTTCCTTCTCTCATTTAATTTATCATCGTATTTATTATATCCGATCAATTCGTCAGACATTTATCAACGACGGTATTACTTCGTTTTTTTTTTTGTTCCATTTCTTTGTTTGGTCGTCACGATAAATAATTAGTTGTTAATTCATTTTTTTTTCTTTCAAGCAGTACACAAGTTTATTATTAGTAAAATTTTCCAAATTTACTATTTTAATCACATCTGATTAATTTTTTTATTTTTTTTTTTTATATCTCTTTCTTCGTTCGTTCGTGTCCCTTTTTCTTTTGCCTCGTCGTCAGTCGTTCGGTGACAATACATAATTTAACAATAATAATGAGTAATAATGTTAGCAAAAACAAAAAACAAGAAAAACGATAATAATTCTTTTCTCCATATCTTCGTGTTCTTCTTATCGACTCGAATCGAGTATAATAATCAGTTTCTTAAAAAATATTTCATACCCATTTCTTCTACTTCGATTATTAATTTTCATTTTATTATCTCTCTTTTTTTTTTCTCATCATCTCGCGTCATCAGGTTGTGATGTACCAAAATAAACTAAACATATCATTTACTTAAAGTTTCAACAATGTAAAAATCTTTCATACTTTTGCTTTCTTCTTAAAATTTCATCTTTTTTTTTGTCTCTTTTTCTTCTGAATTGACGTCAATAATAGTAATTTGTTAGTTTTAATAATACAGCGCGTAGTAGTATTCTCTCTTTCTTTCTATTTATCTCGTTTTCATTTAGTATTAGAATAAAATCTACGATCACCCTTCTACGCTATTCTAACTACCTCTTCTTCCGACGCGCCATAGACACTTCTTGTCGAGCTCAAAACTCACACTATATTTGGTAGAAAGCTTTCCGATCATTTTCTTCGACTATTTATTTTTTATCCCCTAATTTTTTCAATCCTATTTTTTTTTCTTCTTCTTCTTTCATTCAAGACTCTAATGTCTGGTACAAACACAGAGTACAGGGGGTCCCATTTTTTTCAACATCCCCCCAAAGACTTGACAAAAAAAAAGAACGTAATAACATCATTTCCATCATTTTCTATCATTCTGTGACTCTCAATTTCTCAATTTGAATAATATATATTATTAAATTAATTTATTTTCTAGTTATCATTTTATTTCCGTCAAACAAAAAAGTCCATAGTTCGACCCATCGATCCAACAAAAGATATAATTATTTTTTTTTGTCATCGTCGGATTCATTTAGTTTCTCATTTATTTCGTTATCCTTCCTTTTCAGATCGTCGTTTTTTTTATTAAATTATTATTATTATTTTCTTTTTTGTTTATAATTAATCTGGCAATCCCGTTAGTGGCAAAACGTACTACTATTAATACATTAGAAACAGTAAAAAAAAAATTACAATAGATTTTTTTTTTACAAGGAAAACAAAAAAAAACGTGACAATTGATTCAAAATTCATTTATAAGACACTTGAAAAAAAAAAAAACAACATAATGTGATACCTATAATTCTTTTTTCTCTCTTAATTTCTTTCTCTTTTTTTTTCTTTCTTAACTAGAAGATGAAAAATTTGGCTCAAGTTTTGCATTGGTATATCGACGTAAAAATATATTGTAAGGTATATTTTTTCTTTATTTTTTTTTTTTTTCATTTTTTGTTTCAGCATATCCCTCTTCTCCTTCTGTGTGTGTGTCTGTCTCTCTCTCTCTGTTTCTCTATCTTCCTTTCTCTTCTCTCTGTGTTCAATTTCATGTATATATTCTTATTTTCATTCTTTTTTTTTCTTCCCCTCTAGATACGTTAAATTTGTCTGAAAAAGGCACGATTCTAAAAAGAAAATTGTAAAGAAAAAAAAAAATGAAGTAAAAACAAAAAGCATCTATATTTTAAAACTGTACACAAATAAAAACTGATATTTTGATCAAGTAATATTTACGAAACGTGCTTGCATAAATATTACAAAGTGAAGTGGTTTTTTTTTTTTTCGTAATATTTTTGAATCGTCATTTCTCGTACAATAATAAAAATAATAATAATAATAATAATAATAATAATAATAATAATTACATATAATCAGTATTTAATAACATCTTGAAAACGATTTATTCCTCTTTCCTATAAAATTTCAATATCTTTTTTTTTATACATCGTTAAATAAATCGTGTCTAGAGTGACTTGATAAGAAATAAAAATTAAAAGAACCAAAAATAAAAAAAAAAAAAAATAATAAAAACACGTGTCCATGAGGCAACAAAGGGTATATACATAATAACATGATGTACGTAGTAGATGAATATATTACATACAAATGATACACCGGATGAGTATTTGCGAAAATTTGATTTTCAACCAAATCATGGTAAACTAAAAAATAAAATAACATGGTCAGACGGAATCCGCAGATATTCACCCAATGTAAATATACCCTGTCCAGCTTGGAATGTCCGAACAAACCAAAAACAAAAAATATTCAGTATAAAACAAGCAAGTAGAAAAGCAAACATCCTAATAAAAAATAAAAACAATAAATAACAATGTGATGGAAGGGCCGGGTTTCGTACGAGAGCAAAAGCGATACAATTTTTCCTTGTGCTTTTTTTCTTTTCTTCTCCTAAGGTAAAAATAATATGATCATCTCGTATTCAAGTCAGAGTCGTAATTGTAGAAATTTTTCAACGACCTTTCGCCAGTAGTCATAATCTACAATCAATCAAATTGGAAGAGTGTGTTTTTTTTTTTTTTTGGATTATTATTATTTCATTATTTAGTTTCTCTCTTTGTTCATTAAAATATAAATGATTATAGGTAGTAATAATAATAATAAATGTTATTATTATTCATGGGAAGAATCCGTCTTTGTATAATTGTGAGCATCGTTATTGTTATTATTATTATTATTATTATTTTGTTTACTTTTATTTATCTTTCTCACCTTTCCTTTCCTTTTCTCTTCTTTTATTTATGACTTTAAAGAGGATTTTTGTTTGTATATTATATTTCTTTTTTTTTTTTTTTTGCTTTTTGCATTTTCATTTAAAATATTTCTTTCTCTTTTCTTGTTTTTTCGTTTGTAATTCATTTATGTATCTCTGAAGCGTTTTTTATCTCCTGTATCGTCATTTTCATTAAAAAAAAAAGGGGGGGAAAAGAGGACAAAAATATTGTATGACAAAAAAAAAAAACGTGATAATAGAACCAAAAATACCTCATCGTCACCACATCAATTGTAAGATTTTTATGTATATACTTAAATTTAAACCTGGAAGCCTATCAGCTTGACGCTAGAAAAAAGAAAAAAGAAAACCAATTGCCCATCGCGCCGCGCCTATATCCTATTATTTATTTTATACACGTTTTGTCTGTTTGTCTGAAACAAAACGAGAAAATGAATCGGCATTCGGCGGTCACGTACAGGGCGGTCGGAGGATACGAGAGAAGACCCGGTGCTTTATGAAAACGATCAAGGAATCATTGCAAATGGCACCGAATTATTTCATCCTCCGCTGTATAATTATGACAACATTCATACATGCTCTCTCTCTCTCTCTCTTTCGCTATCTTTCTGTTTTTTTTTTTTCTACTACTGTCGTTGCAAAATATTAACTAATCTTCTTCATTTTTTTTTTTTTTTTTTTTTTTTTTTTTTTTTTTTTTTTTTTTTTTTTTTTTTTTTTTTTTTTTTCTCAAATTTACTCTTTTCGTGGATAAAATGTATAAAAGATGGCTGGCAAGTCAACTTATTTCTCTTTCGTGTGAGGAAGAATCTTATTTATTTATATTTTTTTTTTAATTTTTTTAATTTTCTCATCTTTTTCACTACTGACTGTAACACTTTCTCTCTCTTTCTCTCTCTTTCTTTCTTTCTTTCTGAACTCTCACGTTAAAGTATTTTAAACTCTTTCTATCCAATCTTTCGTTCATTCTACTACTTTTTTTCTTTCTTTCTCTTTACTTTTCTTAATTCTCTTGTGTCATTCGTCTATTCATCTTCGTTAATATAATCCTTCATATAAACAGGTATACCTCTTCTTCTAACTTATGTAACCCTCGGCATAGTCGTATCTGAAACATAACACAATTGAAAGATTAATAATGCAGGATGAAAGGAAGAAAATAAAAAATTAATAAAAACAATCAAAAGAAACAGTTATCTCTATTCTATAACATTAAAAAAAAAAAAAAAAATTCACCTTTTCTTTATGTGTCTATGAAAACAATAATTCTAATTACCACTAAGCGAGAATCTATAAGACTAATCTTCATTCTACAAACGAACGATATCTTTAGCCATTCAAAGCACTTCCCTCTTATTCATCGTGCGGACGCTCCTATCAACGATAATATAATTATTCGTTGTGTGAAAGAAGAAGAAAAAAAAACAATTGTATGTTAAAAGCGTTTTTAAGAAGCTGGGTAGTAGAAAAAAAAAAAAAACCATTCGATAAGAATTTTTAGAAACCAGTAAAAATGAAGGAAACAAATAAATAAATCAACAAAATAAACGAATAAATACTCAGCGCTGGTCAATTTGGCTGCTACTAAAAAACTATACTCGCGCTAACCTATAAACTGTGGCCTACTTGGGCTGCTGAGTCTGATATTGTTGATAGGAGTCATCCGGCGATGCGGCGTTGCTAGTCTGCTCCGAATCCCCCATCGGCATGGTGTGGATGATGCTTGGCGCGGGGTACGTAGTGTACGGGTACGGATGATGGCTCGCCGCGATGTACTGAAAACGGATTTTCATCCATATAAATAAAACACGATATTATCTCATCGAGAGTTATGCCTGAAAATACAATTTTTGCTTATTCTGTTAGACGAAGAATATCAGTTGATCGAGCAAAATCGAATAAAAGAGTTAATTTATCGCTTCCCGAATAAAGGTTGAAAAAAAGCGTATTTTTTGTATGCTTCAAAGGTCGCCCAGCCAGTAACGTTTCTCAATCGAATCTGAATGTTAATCAACTCACGGAAGCAGTTCCCAAATGCATTGTAGACATTTGTGTCGTTAGTTGTGGCATGATGCTGTACTGAGCGTTGCTAGGATCGGCGGAAGGCATCATCTGTAATAAAAAAGAGAAGAATTCGATATCAATACTCCGTCGTACCGTGCGAGAGTTGGATTAAGGATTTTGTGTATCGCGATTGGAAGCAGATCAACATTTAAACAACAGCAATATGATTGAGAATTTAAAAAAAGATCAAGATATTTGAATTTATCTAGACTATCGCGACAAGCACACAATAAACTCACGTCGACCTGTTGCATGTGCGGCGGTGCGGTTTGTACGAGGTAAGGAGTGACCCAAGGCCCACCAGGAACACTGTAACCAGGAACTTGGCCATAGGGACGACCGTACTGAGCCAATGTCGCGGGCAGCATGTGAGCCGTTGCCACGCCGTTCTGTCCGACTCCGCTTGTCTCGTAGTTCAGAGCTATATTCTGTAATGTGATTGAAAAAATGATCCAAGAGTCCCCGAAGAAGGCATGGAATGAAAATCTGATCAACTCACGTCGCCAGGTTCCCTCCATATCGGATTCTTGTACAATGATTTCTTTTTGTTTCCCCCGTCGGCGAATTTCACCAATAGAGGATCCTTAGCACCTTGTAATGCTTTACCGTTAAACATCTGTATTATTTGTTCGCATTTCTCCTTCGATTCCATTCTGAGTATAAAAGGAAAAAAAGAAAATTCATAATTACTTGTAACTTTTTGTATTTCTCTTTATTGAGAAAATTTACCTTGCGAATCCGACGCCTTTGCTCTGACAGTTCGGATCGCGTAATATACGCGTAGAAATGACCTGGCCGTACTGAGCGAGTAATGTTTCCACGTCATTTTCTTTAAAGTTGAGAGGCAGGTTGGCTATGTACAAGTTTGTCGGGTCCTGCTCCTGTTGCTGAGGAACAGACAAAACCACTATGCAACCGACTGTATTTTTTCCAATTCCGCGTTATATTCGACCCATCTTCGTAAACTTGCGTCTTTTTATTCAATATTCCCCGCTTTTCTTTATAGAATCGTGTTCATGTCACATAATACATCGATCTATGTATTGTCAAAAACCCTCTAATTATATACACCTTTGACTATTGTTAATAAAAAATGAAAAAAAAAAAACAAAAGAAAAACGAAGATTCTTGACAAATGAGTGAAAAATTCTTTCTTTTTCTGTTTACTTTCGATCCAATTCGATTTTTTCTCTTTCTAAGATCAGAATAATAAAAATAAATTATGTAAAGATCCTAAATAATATGAATATAGTCTTCAAAGATATAGAATTTTTGTCTGATTATCTAGCTACTTAGGCGAATTACCAGAATAATTGAAGAAACATGAGAAAAAATTAAAATAAAAAATAAAACGACAACAATCAGCTTTCCGTCTTACGCCAACGTCGCTTTCTAAACATTGACCAACTGAAATAGCAACGTGATGAAAAAAAGAATTAAAAAATAGATGAATAAACAAATGTTATCGAAATTATTCGATAAGCAAAGTATGAAATATATGATAGATAATAATTAGCCGACTACTAGGAACTTGAGTTATGTATCATTTCCGTCGTGGGTCATTAGCTCCGATGAATCTTAAGATTAATTCGTCGAATCGTATTAAAATTCTAGCGACAACAATCGACTTTGTTCAAGCTTCTAGTCTTTATATTAAAGTTTCCTTCAGTCCTCTTGATAGTCATGCTTGAATGGAATCACGTTACCAAATTTTGGTGGGTCTCCAAATAAGCTTTGAGCATTTTCTCACCACGCGTTTCGCTTTCATTAATTGCCACGAACAGACGAATAAAAGTAAAGAAACAATGCAAGCTCTGTCCCTGCGATTAAAATATCCGTTATCATTATGGTTGATGATAAAAGTGTGGTAAAACAAAAAAAAAAAAAAAACCGAGGCTTTGCGATAAGCTTATTTTGAGATCCACCATTTTCGTCAATTTTTTTTTCTGTTCTTTTTTCTTTACCAATCAAATCTACAATCGAAATTACTTTGTTATCGGATAGATGATACTGATAGTATAATTACTTTAGGTACAACAAATTTTACTTCAAATCTTGCGGATACGTAAAAAAAACGTAAAATAAGAAAGTGAATAAAAAATATGGAAAAATTGTGTTCCAAGTAAATCAAAGCGATTAACTAAATGAAATTATTTATCGTAAAAGACAGAAATGCCCTGTTCCACAAAGTTTTCTCATAAATAATAATTTCGTTTTATATTCTGATCCTAAATCGTGGTTCGTCTAACAATACGGTAGGTAGATCGAAAGATGAAAATCAGTCACTCATTCATCGCAGATAAATCCTCATTATTTTGACTGATTAAAACTTCACGTTTTTCTGACGTTCGTAAAAAAAAAAAAACGAAAACGAATTAAAATTAAATACTTTTATATCAAAAGCTTTTTGACGTTCAATCTTTTTTAAAATTAGGATTAAAATTATATCTCACGGTACGCAGTAAACGCGATTAATCGCCATCTGAACATGCTGTGATTTTATATTCAATTATTAAATAATTAAATAATTAAATAATAATAATGTAAGTGTGCACGTTACTTCAGCCAACAGGGCATTCGGGTCTTTTACAACATTGCCAAGTCTCATAAATATCAAGTATGTAATCTGTTTTCTCTCACAGATGAAATGGAATAGAAAATATAAATAACGTTAATCTACTTCAAATTCGTGTCGATCGAGAAAAGAAAATAGAAATTATCACAAAAAAATAACGAAAACGTAATATTTCTCGTAATTTTAAATAACAAATAGTAACGTGTAGTGCCCTGAAGAAAAAATATTCATATAATAATAATAATGATAATAATAACAATAATATAATGTATCGATTTATCGATACAACGTAAAAAAAAAAATCAATTAAAGTTTTAGTTATTTCATAACACATGCGACAGTTTTTCGTTAATTTGAGTAGAATTAAAAAATAATTTGAAGAAATTTGAAGAAATGATTTGAAATTAAATAACAAAAAAAAATCAATGTAAGTAAAATAAATTACGATTGCATTACGATCGTTATATAATAGCTTTGAAAGTATTTGGCAACCCCGTGCGTTTATGTACGCGTTATAATAGTAGTATTACAATAAACAGTTCTCAAAGAACCATTCCGATAGTTAGTTTCCTGTTTTTTGTCCTTTCTTTCCTTTTTTTTTTTTTTGGTCTCTAGTCTCTAATGATTGGTCACAATAATTGTGGACAAACGATAAAACCAATTCTTGTATCTGTCGTTGAAACACATCTGCGTTATTAGTATTAAAAAAAAAAAAATACGGATAAGTGATAAGAACAAAAATAGTTTCTTTTTGTGTATAAAAATAAAATTTTGAAGAAAATAAAAAAAAATAATAATAATAATTTGAAAATGATCGAAGAAACTGTATTGATTGATAAAAAAAAAAAAAAACCACCGTTTTGTATATAATTTATGTATCTATGTGTATATATTCTTTATGAGTAAGAAATTATTTTAAACTACTGACTTTGTCCGTGCTGCCATACTTCAAAGCGACTTTTGATTATCCTTGATATTTTCCTTTTCTTATTTCACAATAATAATCATAATTTTTTAACGTCGAGGTAAGTTAATTTGATCAAGTAATCAGTTGAATCAGAAAAAGGAGAGAATTTTCTGTTTTAACAATAATTAATTAATGGAAACAGTCTTAAAAACGAAGTTAGAAACGACTGAGATAAAATGCTATTCTCAGATATACAAAAAAAATATATTTGTGTGTGAAATAAAGTAAAGTAGAAAAAAATAAAATAAATCATATCGATATTTTAGCAGTAAATAACAAAGTTCGAGCAATCAGTGGCCGAGGTACAGCAGCAAGCATCGAAAGATTGGTGAGGTTCGTAAAGACAGAATGAGAAAATAGAAAAAAAAAAAAAATTGTCACGAATGTTTTTTTTTTTTTGTTTTGTTTTGTTTAGAAATTAATTAATTCTTCTTTTTGTATTCATTTCGTATCGGATAAGTGAGAGTTATAGGCTTGTTGCTTGATAAGAAAGGATCGATAGATAGATCGTTTCAGGGTACCGTCACAGTAATTGAAAAAATAAATAAATATGGCAACAAAAATTGAATCGTTGGATTGAAAATTTAGATAGTTGATTGAAAATATCTTTTTTTTTTTTGGACTAATAACGATAATAATAATGAATAAATAAATCTTTTTAAAATGAAAATAGTATCTTTGACAAAGATAATAGTAATAATAATAATAATAATAATAAAGTCATGAAATATCACGTATACTCCTAAACAATCTATGAGAAGAGGGTATTTTGGTATTTTGGGTTGTTGGGTCTTAGGTCTTGGGGTTTTGACAGAGAAGAGAGGTTTACTGTTACTCTGGTATTACTGTACTTGCATGCACAACCAACGTACACTGGCCAGTCTACGGAGCAACCAGATACCCACTTTCGCCATCTGCGCTTGGATGCCTTTGGCCATCAGTGCTTTCACAGCAGTGTCTGCCGCCAGCGGTGACTCAAAGTCTACAAAGCCATAACCTGGAACATGAGATAACGATATTTAGAACAAAAACGTGTCCGTCGTTGTCGTTGAAAAAATTAAAAAATTAGATAATCAATAACAAAAAGAAACAAAATGTGTTTCAAAGAGAATGAAAACTGACTGAAAAGACAGACGGAGATCGACGATGGTTAAAGACTTTGGAAGACGAAGAAGCATAAAACTAAAAAATTGAAAATTCAACTAAGTACCTTTACATTTATTTGTATTTTTATCCAGAATCGCCTTTGTAGAGGTTATAGTTCCATACCTGAAAAACGATCAAGATAAACACGAAATTAATTAGATTCAAGAAACAACGTCAACATCGATAATGAAAAAAAATTAAGAAAATCAGTTCCCGTCGGCTACAAGAAGTATCGGTCAAAACCATCGAAATTGATAAACTCCTACAATCTTAAATTATATTTTCAGTAATAATTCGCTGTAAAAAAAAAAAAAAAAAAGAAACAATCTTTGGAGACGAATATCGAAAATTGGCAACGACTTTATTGTTTTATTATTTTTTTGTTAAAGTTTTCAACCGTAGAGTCGATTAACTCCTACAATTTTGAATATATTCTGTTGAAATTTGTGTTACAGCCTCGTATCGTATCAAAAATTCAAAGATTTTAGTCTTCAAAATTGGAATTAAGAAGTCGAATAATTCCTACGATTCTCAATATTTTTGGCTCAAATCTGCTGCGCAGTCTCTTCGGTATCTCGCTATTAAAATTAAAAAAAAAAAAAAAAACTAAGTTCCTGACCCGTTTTGCTTCGTGTTATTCGAGTGTGTAATTGTCTAGAATACTTTCATATTTCTAATTCATACAAGTTTTGTTACTATTTCCATTCAAATTTCCATTCATTGCCATAAAAGTCATGCGGCTGATGTTCGTAACGTTATTCGAATTAGAAAAAATAAAAAAGAAGCAAAAATGATCAATTTGTGCCAACTATCCGTAGAAACTTAAAATTCCTCGCCTTATCTGCGACCATTTTTCGATTTCCCTGACTTTTTATCTTGACCATAAAATCTATTTTTCCATTGTAAATATTTTTCTGAATAATTAGACGGACCGACATTTCTCACAGCTTTGTAACTCGTATCTTACAACAATATAACGTAAGGATTATAACTCGTCGACTCACTGAGCACACATATTAACAAGATCCTTGTCCGTAGTATTTTGGTTGAGGCCACGAATGTAGAGATTTGTTTTGGATAGCTGCTCCGTCTGCTGTCCTTGCATAGCGTTGTTGCTAAGACTGGTGCTCATCGTGCCGCTTTGACTTCCCGTAGCGCTGCTGGAGCTGCTGTTGGTATTAGCCGGCGAAGACGCGGTCGGTACCCTCTGACCTCCGTACTGCAACGAAGAAAAAAAAAAAAAAAAAAAAAAAAAAAAATCAATCACAGAAATAAAAAAATATACTGTAACAAGTAAAATTTCAATCGTACCAATTTGACCCTCGGTTTTTGACCTCCTCTTAGATAAAGTTCGTTGGAAGCGTTCGGATTGTTTGAATTTGTAAAAATTCTCTGAGCATTAACGGTCGTCGCGTTATTAACCGCCTTGTGATTGTACAGTTCCCTGGAACCAGGACCGTTGTGATGCTGAACAACGTTATTGTGTTGATAAGCGTAATTATTGACAACGCCACGATTGAAATGATACTGTTGCTGCTGCTGATGCTGCTGCTGCATCAAGCCCTGCATTTGTTTTTTCTGACCGCTCGGCATAATCACTCTGGTATTCTGTACGTATTCGTTGTTCGAACCCGTTGACATATTTTGCGAATCGTTGTTATGAACCGGGTTGTAATTAGGTCTCGAATATTTTATAACCGGAGATGAAAAATATGCTTTGCTGCGCTGATATTCGTCCATTTTTAAATCGTTATCAATTATAATCCTTTTTTTTCCCCTGTGATTTTATGCTTTATATCTATCTATATATATATCGTATATATATATCGTATATTACGCAGCGTCGATAATCGACGGTTGTCTTGTATCTCGAATAAATCGATACGACTGAGATTTTTATTCGCTCGTCAAACGTATTTATCACAATTGTCGTGAGTAAAGTTGAACGGTTTTGATGTTTAATTTTTTATCACGCGGCGAGAAGAAGCATGACGTTGTGAACGTAGGCGACCATCTTTAGATCGCATATTAAAGAAGAACGAACCGAACGAACCGAACAGTTTTGCGCTATCGAATCCTCTCCTCGAATCAGTGTCGTACGATAAAACCAACGAACGAATAAAAGAAACAAAATAACGACGATATTAATAACGACGGTAAAAGTAAAAACAAAAACGAAAACAGTAGTCGTGTCACAACGAGTCTCGTCGAAGGGGGTGGAGAGACAAAAGAGTCACGAAAATGTCGATCATTAATTTAATATATTAACTAATATCGTCGGTTTACAGACAAAACCACCAGGTTTCGATTGTTTTTTCACAGGTTCTTTATATCTTGTATATCGTTTATTTAGGCGATATACCAGACGATATTAACGCGTATAATCCTCTCTACCGCACCGCTGTACACTCGGGATAAAATAGTACAGTGTTAAGATAAAAAAGGTACGGTGGGTAGTATAGACGTACGACGGTAGTGCCGGAACGACAACCGCGCCACTGTCACGAGTTAAAAACTCGGTCGATCTAACGAACTACTGTCTACTGTTCTATGAAACGATACGTCGGTAACGTAGCGACCTGTTTTTTTAAACTTTTTTTTTCATTTCTCAATTCAAACACTTGTCATCAAACAGAGATTTATGATACGAGGGGGGGAGGAAATTATTATTGTCATTAATATCGCGCCGATAAGAAATTTTATCATACGATTTATTAAATGAGATTCAATGTTGAGTTGGAGGATAAAATGGAAATTAAGGGGTTTTCTGTACTCGATTTTTACCGACATTCAAATTGTAATTTATAGTAAAATTAATTATTATGTATATATACTAAATATTACAATTTGAGCAAAAATATTTCAGTTTCACGCTATTGTTGAAGAAATGGCATTAAATTTCTACGAAATCATAAAAACTGAAATATTTTTGCATACATTTGTTCGGAATTGCATTTAGAATTTCGCTAAGAATCTATTTTTTTTTTTGGGGGAGGGATTTAGTTTCGTGGACTGAGATATTTCGAGATACATATCTGAGTGTCGGTACAAGTGGAGTATAGCAACCCCTTAATACTCATGAAATAGAGACGAGAATCAAAATTGATATTGTCATTTTATTTTTATTACCGCACGGTGGTTCATTTCTAGTCGAGAGAAGAAGAAAAATTAGGTATAATCATAATCTCGTTAATTAATTGAATGATCCGCGTTGATCGAGTTTGACGATAAAATGCAAATTAAACGCTGTAACGGTATTTATAAGGCTACCAGACGTCCCGGATTAGGCGGGACAGTCCCGGATTTCAGCCAAGTGTCCCGGATTTTTTTTTACCCTGAATTCGTACCGCATTTATAAAAATTGTCCCGCATGTCCCGAATTATGAGCGAGTTCGTTCCAACTTTTTTTTAAATATAAAAATAGTATCACGTGTATTAGACTAAAAAATGCTAGTGCGCGATACTGAGATTATGAAATATAAAAAAATATAATAAAAGTTCAATTCTGATGTGAAATGTCATTAAATACAAAATTCCTTACACCCTTGTCAAATATATTAAAAAAATATTGATAAAAAAAATTGAAAAACTATAAATGATTGCATGCATACATAATTTTTTGAGGGAGGGGGGGTACTAATGGTGGTGTCCCGCATTCCACTAGTTCAAATCTGGTAGCCTTAGGTATTTATAACGTGAGAATAAAAGTCTCGTTTCCGTCCTGCTATACACATTCCATGTATAATCCAACGAGTTTTGACACCTGTTTGAAACTTCCTCGTGTCACGCACGTGATGATTGGATTATAGAAAGAAAGGGATAAAAAAAAAAGATCGATTCCTACCCTCAAAATATATAAACTAGAGAAAAAAAATATATATATATGTAAACAAAATTTGGCTATTTAAGCAATAAAAAAAAATTGTACGAGTTAATAATTACTATGAATAATTGAGATGTTGTAAAAAAAATGAAGGTTTTCATACACGACGAGAATAGAACGCTATAGTATCCGAAGATATATGCACATGAAGAAATTTAGCGGATCAATAAACGAAGGGCCTTTGCGCCTTTGCGCCCTGATGGTGGGCGTAGGCGGAGACGAAAGGGTCACAGAGGAACGCTTCAGGACCGTACCAAGAGAACCCCCAGCACCCAAACCTCACAAACTAAAACGCGACTGTATAAATTTATCCCCATCATCTTTATCATGAATTTAAAATACAAATTGAATAAATAAATAAATAAGATTAACTATCAGGTTTTTTTTTCGTTTCACGGGCCCCTCGAATCCGGGGTTCCGTTTCGCTCCTGATTTTTTATTTTCTTCTTCTCTTCAAATAGAGATAATAATTGTAGCAATAATGATAACGGCGGGAAGGGTAAGGGGAAGGGGAAGGGGAAGGTGGAGGTACTTACCGACGCGTGTTGCGAGTAGGATGTGTAGGGTGTCGCTGTCGGAGGTAGCTGCTGCGCGTTACCCGGCATTTGGGCGGCTGCGGCTGCGGCAACGGTAGCCGCGTTTGGATATCTCTGGTAGGTAGGATAAGCCGGTGTCGTAGCGTGGGGTGAGACGGCGGCCCACGCCGCGGTGCCGCTGGCGCGATACTGTACGGGGTTACCACCCCTTAGTCCTCCGCCCGCTCCACCCTTCAGGCCGTGACCACCGGCGGGACCGACACCACCGGCTCCGCCGTTTCCCGCATTACCGTTATTCGCACCCGCGTAACTCGGTCGCGGACCGTTCGTTCCCTGAAAATAAAATACATCCCCACGTTATTAATACATATACATATATGTCAATTATTTATAAATATATTGCAGAATAGAAACTTTTTCTTTCTTCACGATATACGTAAACGCACGGTTATTGTTGCTCAATAGACGGAAGGTCCAGAGTCTAGTTTTTTTTTTTTTCATTTAATTTTTTATTTTCATCAAAACCGACAATGATCAGCTTTCCGACACACTCATCATCGTCATCATTAGCAGCAAAGAGATAACGATTGAATCATGCGTAGTATTTTTAGAAATAATATAATAAGAAAAGAAAAAATTGTAGACACCAACGATAAGAGAAAAGAGAGTAAATCGTGCGGGAATTCTTAATTCTTATTCTATTTCGTCACGCAGTTTTAACGTCTGTAGTAGCTTGAAGGGTTATTTTTTCACCAAGTTTTTAGACCATTCATTTAAAGAGTAGCTCGAAATGATTGGGTCGTGTTTTTTCTTTTTCGTTAAAAATGATATAATCACAAAAATTACAGGCAATTAAATTCCACCGTTTTTGCTATGCATAGATATACCTGAGGATGGGTGACGTCACAACGTAGTAATTTTCGATCGGTTGTATTTCCTTGAATTTTGTTTCAATTGAGAAAAGGAAAAAATATGACCCAATTATTTTTCAAATCCCAATTTGATCATTTCTTTCAGCTCGTGCCTATAATAAGTATTTCGATCTCTAAAAAAGAAGAATCTGACATGGAACGAGAATGATTATGAAAAATAATAATTGAAATTTGCAGGACTATAATTTTGCAACGTTGACAAGACAATAAGTTCGAATTCTGAATTTTCTGAACATCTTATAAATCTTGTCCAGTAACAAGGGTCGGATAGACAATGATTAATGTGTTGAGATACGAATGTGGAGATACCATTAGATATTATGTGTGTCATATCGCGTGGAACGCGCGTTTGGTCAAATATCCTACGAAAACTTAATACACAAGTATATGATGCAGCACGAATAACGAATTCAAAGAGCGCTGTTGCCAGATAAACGAGAGATAATTAACACGATGCTTTAATGCTGCTGCCAACCCAGAGGCGATACAACTGGAATCCGATTTTTTTTTCTTTACTAATCAACTTTTGCAATGTAATTAACTTTTCTGGTACAAAAGAAAAATTTACACACATTAGTAAAATATTCCAGATAAATAAACAAACTAAACGACGAAAAATAAATAAAAACCCTTCGAAATTATTCCAATCATTATTATTATTATTATTCTATCTGTTTCAAATTTTAAGAGAAATATTTTTTATATTCCAGAACAGAATGTAAAGTAAAATAAACACAATTTTATAGCCGAGGTACAGATGACAAATAGTCTAATTATAACATGAAATTTAATATCGAAGAGTGACAAAAAAAAAAAAAAAGAAATGAAAAATTCTCAACTCACAATCAGTAATCACACTATTTAATATTCCGTTCAGAAAGAAAAAAGAAGTCTTGCTTGAAAAAAAAAAAAAAAAAAATACTAAGAGGCGTGATAATATCTCTCGGTCGAATTGATATCCTGGACCTATATTATACGATACACGCGTACAGCGTTGAGGTATACCTGAATATTGAGGAAGTGCACCAGCGTGTCACGAGACACGGTGAGATATAGATAGAGAGCAAGAGAGCGAGAGAGAGAGTTATTTGATGTGGGCGTCGTCGCTCCGCGGGTCACATTCACATGAAAACGCGGGAGCATGCGCGATAAAAACACTACTCACCCCCTGGGTCACACACACGTACCGACGCACCGAACCTATGTACCGGCTCCGCTCTACGCTAGCTAGCTACTAGCCTACACTGGGGCCCGACACCGTACCGCGGTCCGATCCTCCCACCGCCCCCCCCTTCCCCCTGGCGTGTACGCGACTATCGGTACTTTTATCATATCCGAGAGTATAGTCTCTCACCGCGTAAAGATAAGGCGCTGCGTTACTCAGTCAGTCTGACGTTACGGTCGACCGCAGCCTGAGAAGATAGGAGATTACGTACCAATACTGGAATTTGTCAAATCTCTGAGATTGTTTATTCGAATTTGAAATCAATGTAAGAAGAGGGGGTGTTGAGGGGGCTTTGAATACGAATACGAATCGATCGGTCGCAGACTCCGAGAAAAGGATCGAATGAAATTCGACAGCTAGTCGGTTCGGTCTAGAGACTGTTGAAAAGAGAGAGAAAGAGGGAGGAAAAATAGGAAAGAGAGAAAGAAGATCGGTTCAATGACCGCCAAGGCGTTCGCGGCGGGTCGGCTATAGAGTGCCGGTTGGTAATACCGAACGATTAGCGATCCAGACTGTGACCATACCGCACATACTTTGACAACTAGCGTCCTTAATTTATACAAACACAATGTATGCGCGTCTCCTCTCGCTCTCCCTCTCTCTATATCGATAACAGCGCTGCAATTATAAGTATGTCAGAGTCTGAACAGTTAGAAGAATTGTTTAAGAAATTTACCCTCGGTAATGTAATAACCGTGTGACGTATGCAAAGATTTAAATTATACGTTTAGATAGTAAGTATTGTTTTTTAATCACATATCATCGTCGTCGTCGTCATCGTCTTCTACGCATATATATTTATAAATAAAACGTTTAATTTTATTTAGCTGAAGAATAAACGCGCGTGTGACGTGGATAATAAAATGGACATGGTACGGTAGTAGTGAGATACCAGAGCACCGACCGGATGTAGCTTCCTGCTTATACCATGCGATGCCTCTCTCTCTCTCACTCGCTCACAGGCTCGCCGTTCACCAACCGCACGGTGTGTGTCAGCGAATGCATGAGTCAAATCAGACGAGGTACTCTCTGTGATCTTGTCCTATCGCAAATATCCCCCCCTTTCCCCCCTCTCGCTAATTTTATTTTCTATGAAAAAAATTATAAGAGCGTTAAAACATTTTTAAATCTCGTTGTCAGTATAACGTAAAAAGTCCGAATATGTGAATTATTCAGACTCTGCTCTAGAGAGACTCTGACATTGGTGACAATTATCCCTCTGGCTTGATACGCGCGAGACCGGAAGCTGCAGATGATACAGTTTGATGAATAAAAATGCGACAGGGTTGAAAACAGAGAATATATTTTCTTTTTCTAGAGTGATTATACACCAATCTTTGTAAAACAAAAGGGAAATAATTTTTGAATTATTGTATATATCACTTTCCGTATTCCCTGATTCAATGATCCAAGACCTTCGTGTAGTTAATGAGTAGTAAATTCATTCGTAATTTTTCACAGTGTCGATAATGGGTGATAATTTTTGTTCCTTGTAATCTGTAAAGGTATTACATAGTATACGGTAGTATTACGTGTTACAAGAGTTATATCGTAGATCTGTTACGAAAATAGATGGAAGAGAACCGTTGAAGGGAAGAAATAACCTGTTTGACCTTTTCTTCAAAGCAAAAAGCGTAATTGAACAACTTGGTACGCGACTATAACGCATGGTCTTGACTGACGCAAGAGACACGGACACAGACACAGACACAGAGACACACGCGGTGATGGTATAACCGCGCGCGTTTTAATTATATACACACATTGACACTACTTGAAGTATACTCTGATGATTCAAGACCAACAATTAAACTTGTTGCCTTCAAAATTATACCCAAGGAACACAGAAACAAAAAAATCACAACAAACAAACAACTGACCTACGTTAAGAAAAGCCTCTTTATCGATTCACAAAATTACGTTACTTCATACTCGAAAAATCATTAATATCTCATCCAAAGTTCATACACATCGAAAAATGGACTCTTTTTAGCCAAGGTTTCAGACACACGGTTTATTCGATTATGTGTCTCGACGTACGTCTCATTTTCTTCAGAGAGCAATTCTTCCTCGTGTGAATGAGGGAAAGTGATAAAAAAAAAATTCTGTGATAAGTTATGGACTGCATGGTTATCGACATTTAGCGACAATCTAGTCACTCTTTTGCTGATAACTTGGTCCAAACAAAATTTCTTTCAATTTCCCTCATCATTCACACGATGAAGAATCGCTCTCCGAAAAAAAAAATGAGACGTTGAAAGACATAACCGGGTCAACCGTGTGTCTGAAACTTTACGACCGGTGCTTTTTAAGAAAGTCAATTTGTCCAATCATCTCTTCGATTTTTTTTTTTCTAGATATAAACTACTTACTGAATGTATTAGAGTATTAATTCAGTCCGAGTCTTCTTATTCACCCATAAAGCATACGATCAACGCGACCGCCTTGGATGTATACTTAAGTACAGCTAGTCTGGTTAGGTAGATACGTACATCCACCGGTTGAGTAACAAAGTTTAAAAACTCGGCTATCCTGCACGGATATAACGGTTAACAAATTCTAAACCGTTCACCTCCTCCGTCTCTTCGCGGTCCGGTCGAGGACGCATCGTCGAGAATATTGCATGAAACGTATCGATTTTATCCCTCATTTCTCTAATTCAATTATGGATCGATAATTAAAGCCTTGTTGATAAGACTTTAGAAACACATCTTGGATAAGCAAGAATGTAGAGAATATCACAAATCATTTTATAGAGAAAAGTGTAAGGATCTAAAGACAAGATTAAAAATAATCAGCATCAGATTAAGAAAATGTAGAATGTAAAACATATTTTAGAATGTTTTTTACACGATTTTGGGAACACATTATTTTTCGTCTACGTTGCACAAAATAAAATCTATCGGTGAATCGATTCAAGTTTATCGGGTCTCAAACTAGTCTCGAAATGAACAGAAAACTTGTTGGTCCGATCAAAATTGTACCAGATATTCATCATTTTATAGAATAAAATGACCTTTTTCTGTCTTCACACGCTACTTTTCACGATATAACATGAGTAAAAATAGAGTTATGAGAAAGTTCTCTGTTAATATTGAAAAGGCCTCTTCACACTGAACGGCTTGAGACCAGAAAAACTAAAATCGTTCCACCGGTAGATTTTATTTCGTGCATCACAGACAGAAAAAAAAATTCAATAGTCTCAAAAATGACTTTCGGTGGTACTGACTTTTCTGAAATTTCAAGGTGTATGTTTCCCCTTCGGTTAATGGGTATAACAACGAAAGTCTTTTTAGTCTGTCTTGAATGTGTTTACGGACTGACTAGAACCTCGACGTTCGAGGGGCGCGGGACGAGGGGTAAAGTGGTCGTAAAATATATACCAGAAAAAACTATAGGTACATACTCTGAGAGCACACGCGGAGTTGAAGAGAGAAGAAAAGAAAAAGAAAATTGAGAAAATGATAATGATAATGATAACGCAAGAGATAGAGAGAGAGAGAAAAAAAAACCGAAGTGGACGTAGGCAGTACAGTACAGTTAAGTCGAACTATAACGCATTTTACTGCGGCAGAAGTTAGAACCAGTTGTGGTGCCGCGGTACGTACATACATTCCGTTGGTTCACCTTGAGAGATATGGCAAAGGATGCAACGTTGTAGGTATGCGGAGTGTTCTTTGATTGACGATAAATAATTAAAACGGCTCGATATTATAGAAATAAAGATTATACAATCGGAAATATTTCCAGTTATAGTTGCTAATATAGTTACATCAAATATTCTTTACCGTAAACCAAACTAAATTATATTCTCAGCCATAATTCCAGTTTAATTGACGATTTTTGTAGTTCTGCCGATCATAAAATTTCGACAACAATGACAATTTTTTACAGTGTACTCTCTAAATTATTCGGAGTGACTTGAATTCACTCCTGTGTCCCACTGGCACGATTTTCACTCTAGTGAGTGACGTTGAAAAAGAGAATAAAAAATACTGCCTTCGTAACTGCTTTATTGATTATTAAAATTAGAAGATTCGCCCAGTTTTATCAATTCAGGCTATATCATTTTATATTGGCTGAATTTTGTTGCAACATTTACATACACAGATTATTGTTAACCTCCGCGTGAATCTTTATGACAAAAAATAACAACATCGTTTCCTGGTATAATATAATTGATTAAATTAATTATTTCGACTAAAAAACCGAGGTCTTCGATTAATTAATTACTTTCGAATAAATTTATCTTTTCTGTTTCTGTTTATTTTTTTGACAAATTTCCCCACATTTTCCAATTATATTCTTATCTTATTTCTTGATTATGAAAATGATTCTGAATAATCAAAGTTTTCACAAGAAATGATCGTGACAGTAAATTAGTCCAAAATACTTTAGTGTATGTGGGCAGGGAGAATATAGAGGTGGACTACAGAGTTTCTAAATATGTACGAAACATAAGACATTCCAGAAAGTAGATAATAGTATATTAACAAGAAAAATTTTTTTTTAATTAAAAATTCATATTAATTATTCCTTCTCCAAATAATAATAATAATAATAATTCTGAATCTTTTCCCCTCTCTGAATGAGAGAAGGTTTCTTCCATCTCTGTCTCTCTACGTTTTTTGTGCTCCAGAGGTTCGTCAATACTTGAGGAACCCTTGCGAAGAAAAAAAAAATGGGGTGACGTCTATGACGGGGAGAGAAAATTCAAGCGTGACAATTATTCTCTTCTAATGAAGAATAAAATGATCTATTCAATCTTAGATATTGATCGAAAGGTTAAACGAGTTCCTCGAAGTCTCTGACACGGAGGTAATGTATTAAAGACTGCATAAGTCTGCGACCTGAAACCCATTTTACCCGGTCTAGCCTCCTCTAGCCGCGCCTCTGTTATATTCTTAGCCTCTTCAGCGGCGACCGGCAGCCACGCGATATTCGTCGTGCGTATTTCCTGCCTATGCCGTCTTTTAAACAGACCCGATAAAGAACAAGGAGTGACTCAAACGAGGATCAGAAAAAAAAATCAAAAAAAAATTTCATTCATTTTTACTCGAAGAATAGAAAGTAAAAAAATGTATTCTTTCTGCAAGATTTTTTCGGTCCTAATTAATGAACTTGAGCAATTTGAACGAAGATTAGAATAAATCCAAAAAATTTGTTCATTTATTTTCAACAAGAAAAGGATCAATAAAAGAGAGAATTTGATTTTTACTCAAAGAACAGAAAATAAAAAAATGATTCTTTCCACAGGTTTTTTTTTCGCTCGTTATTAATGAATTTGGTTCGTTTAGTCCGATAAATTCAAAATTAAGGATTCAATGGGAGAATATTGATATATTGGCATTTATTTAATTGAGTATGATTTAATATATAGAATTAGAGAAAGTCTGTCCAGAAGCGATCAGACTTCGGCGTTTATTGTATTAGCACAGCCAACAAACATTATCGATGTATTAGTGTACCGTCGATAATAAAAAGTATAGGTATATAGACACACCGAATAGACGGTAGTCGTTAGTCACGATTTTGTAACCCGGTGAAAGAGCGACAGAGTTGAGTCATTCGTACAATCCTCATTCTCTCGCTCATTCTTCAGGACTATTACATCGCCATTTTCTCCATTTGCCATTAGCTACATTGTCTTTCTATCTATACTGTGTACATAAATAAAATTTCTTCCTCACAAAATTAGTCACTCAACTATGCACTTATCTGGACTCAAGATATGATCGTGTGGTCGGGGGCGACCACAAAAACCCTCTTCGTCCGACTCTCGAATCATTTCAGGATACAAATAAAAGAAGAAACCACACCAACCCATCGCAGTATCTTTCTTACAGTAATCACAATGCTTGTTAAGATTTTCTTCCTTGGTGTATCAGGTCAATAACAACGACTCTGAAGAGGAATGAATTATATATTCGTTGAAATAACATGTCAATAGCTCGTCAAATATTGAGAAAATGAATGAAATAATGAGAAAAAATAGATTTGAAATGAAAGAAATTATGTTAGAATTGATGAAATGAAAGAAACAATTTGAAATAAAATAAAAATTGATTGGAATCAATGAAATAATTCGAATTATTTCACTAACAAAAATAATGTGTCAGTAAAATCTTCGAGTTTATTTCCCCCTCGCCCTGAAACGTCAAATGATTCGTTGTTATTGATCGGAAAAAACCTTACTAATTCATATGGATGAAGTGAAGAAAGAAGATTTGATTATTACAATTTTCATTTAATAAAGAGGCGAATGTTCGACGTCCTCAGGCCAGGTAGGCTGCAGTGCAGTGTTCACAGAGGCCTTGGGGCCCCCCAGCACGGCACGTGATGTTCTAACAAGGTCGTAGTCGTCGCGTTTCGTCTCGCGACTCATTTTTCTCTTCTATCAAGTAATAACACGCGATTATATCGCACTAGACGAAAATATCAATGAAAATTCAATTTTCATACTTCGAGGACGAGAGAAACCCCCGATGATCCTCGAGAAAGCAATTTGGGAAAAAAGAATACAAAATCATGCCAGAGTAACAAATAAATAATAACAATGATATTGAACTTGAACATCAGTAGCATTGAAGCTAGATTAAAAATTTGGCAACGGCATAATTTGAAATGACAACTTAATGAGAAAGGGAGAGAGAAAGACGTGAAGGATTTTAACGAAAAACAAGTGACTCATCGTATCCACATAGTTGGAGTTTGCCTACACCTAATTCATCCGTATCCATATCTTTACTGTTAGCGTTTTCTTTATCTCGTCGGTTGCAGCAGCGACGCTGGCAGTTTGAATTTTTCTTTCTTACATACCAATTTTTTTTTCCTCTCGAAAATTGAGTAAAGGAGGTTGAAATATCGTTTCGGAGCGATAAGAGAAAGATTCTATCTATTTGTCTGACTGTACCCAGCACGGACACGGTTAATTACGATTTTACTGTTTCTTTATTGTTTTCAGTATGCGTGTTTTATCACCGAGTTTCCAGTTCTATATTCTTCCCTATTCATTCGTTCCTTCCTCTGCTGTTGCTTTTCTTTGTTTTTATCTAATATTTGCATAGCCGCGGTGCCCGACGCCGGTTATAATACAGGATGTATAAAGTTTGTCAGACCTATCGTTATCTACACTGTACAAACGTATACGAAAACGGAAGAGGGAGAGGGCCAAGTCTTTTATTTAATACTATAAAAATCGTAATTATGTTCTACGATGTTGTTGAGGTTTTCATTATCCTGATAAAAAATTATTATCAAAAGTTGCAATTAATCATATATATATTCAAATACAAAAAAAATAATTCACGAAACTATATTCTATTGATTCAATGTATAAAAACCGAAATTTGACGATAAGGATTTTTTATTATATCTTGTAAAATATTGAATTGTTCTGTGTGATGATAATTTTTTTTGCACAACCGTTTTTTATACTCGATCCGAAAATAACAGCTGTATAAACCCCACCGCATTAATACGATGTTGCGAGTATGTAAAAACAATAACCCATGCGGTCTGATTATCTCGCGGTTTTAATATAATTTCATCGAACCAAACTGAGTCATTGCACGATTCCATTCCTTCAAGAATCTTAAGAATTTGAAAAATCGCAATCAATATAATTTATGTCGAATTCTAGACCTATTTTCTCGGTTCAAATTTATCGACAAAGGAGAGAGAAAAAAAAAAACAGTCAAATATGAGTGTATATATTCCTGTTTATTCTTATATTGCAAGCAACGAGCAGTAATTGAACACGGTGATGCATCAGTCGCGTTCTCTAATTGCCAAACCATAAGATAAGTAACGACGCGGCGCGGGTACGTAGTTACGTATCGGTATACGAAAAGCGAGACGAGAAACGCGTGTAGCCCCTATGGTATGAAATGAAATGATCGAAATACCAGACGCACGTGTGACTACTGTTCAAATATAAATTCCCACAACGCGCGTGGGCGACGGTCGATCGACGTAAGTGAATATAATTACAAATAAGCAAATACAATAATACAAAGAGGTAATCATATCGCTTTATTGTTAGACACAAGACCGTTTCCCTAATCGTCGATAATAGCGAGACAGAAACCAACGAGGCGAATCACGCGAAGCTGTAAAAGCGGCCTTGACTGAGCCTAGATAAACCAATATCTGGGTATCGATCAGCTGACCGAGCTCCGAAGCGTTTTGTTTCTTCTCTTATGATTGCAACTGTTGCAATATCGTAGATTTTTAATAAGAAAACAAAAAAAAATGCGCATGAGAGGAAGAGGGGAGTGGGAGGCGAAGGATACGAAAGGATGGGGCGTAGGTCGACGTACGCCGCCATCATTCGCAAAACGGACGCAGCGTAGTGCCGCAACCACAAATAATCGATATTCAACCAGCGCCTCTAGTTTTACGCTCTCTTAGCCTCTCGCCACTATCCTTTAAATCGGTCTACAGTCGTCGTCCTCGATCCTTCATTCTTCTTCCTCAAAATACAAGATGGGATGATAAAACAAAAACAAAAAAACACCTATTAGCTACCCACGAGGATCAATCGCAGTAAAATTTGACGCGCGCTTCACGATTCGATCCTCGACACGTAGATTTGAGTTGTCGATGTACCGCAGAATTGAAAGATCGCGTCCGACTGTGAGGAAAGTCAACGGTCTCCGGTACCCAATTCGCATGTCGAGTATAGACGAGAATGAATATAAGCGATTTGTTATTGAGAGACTGATTAACTCCTCCTCGGGGCGCTACGTCAGTGTTCGATGCATGGTCGCCACGCGAGATAGATAGGAAGCGGTAGAATCTAGAGATACGGTATCGAGATACGGATAAAAGAGAAAAATCTTGAGATCCTTGTGACCCGTGGATACGGATGTAATCGAGGGATCCTGTAAGACGCAAAGAGAGGAGAGAAGGAACGAAAAAGATACTGGGCGGGGCAGCAGACGCCCCGTGGCAAGCTGTCAAACTACACTCCGCGATTGCTCCCCCCCGCGTATACGTACACGGTTCGGTGTGGATGTCGGTGCGGGGAAACCGGCCGCAACATTCTTGCTGAGAGATATATAAATATATACATGTATGCATATGACAAAAAAAAAAGAAAACGTTATAACTCACCATCATTTTGTAGTTTAATTTTCTAGGAGCGGCGTTCTCCATTCTCACAGCCATATCGAAGACTTTTATTATTCTTTTGTCTTTAAATTTACTTATCAAACACCCACAAACTCTTTTTTTTTCGTTTGTTTGTCTCTGTTAAATTCGTTGAAGATCGTAAAAATCGAGAGACTTTTTGAGGCCGATTTTACGAAACGAGACACACACGCCGCACTAAATGAGACACACAACGCGGTCACCCACGGTAAAGCATGAATATATGAATAAAAAATAGGATCAGAGAAGTCAATCGGGAAGCACTCTGCACCAATTTTGAATCAACAATGTAAAATGAATACCGTACGAGAGTAGAGGCCGTTCGATCGAGGATTAATGACTGTCGCCTTATCCGCGAGATGAAATACCATCGCGGAAATGGACGAAATAAAAGATGAATAAAATATAGAGAAAAAAAATTGAAGAGGGATTCCCGATGTAAGACGGATGTAGAGTGTCAAGAGGGTGTGTCGAGCCGTGCACTTCACTATCACAACCTTACCTAGAGGCACGGGAGTCGAGTTGGTATAGTGCAGCGCGACGACACCGACCCCGAAGCAGAGAGAGAGAGAGAGAGAGATAGAGAGAGAGAGATAGAGAGAGGGAGAGGGAGAGAGAAAACCTACCTTTGATTAAAAACCTATATCTCAGCCTCTTTCGTTTTTTTTTTTTTTTTTTTAATACGAAGAACTATACATATAGTAATTTGTAATTCGTTATAAATCCACAGAACACTGTTATATTACTTTAATACGTCATGTTACAAAAATAGAATAGATAGAATATTAATTTTTTTTTCTTTTTGTTTCAAATATTTATTAGATATATAATCGTTACACTCTTCTTGTTAGGAAACATTAGTAGTAGGTGTGTGTGTTGTCTTGTAGGTAGAGTCTAAGCTACTGCCCGGCTGAGTTCTCGACCATCTTGACCGAAACTGAAACGACTAGACTACCAGAGGCGCCACTGTCGTCGATACGCGGGGCTCCGGCGGCCGCACCTGTACACTCAACGCCACACAACCGACACCCGCTCTCTGATACCAGGTTCGAAAAGCTTAGCGACCCGCAACCCGCTCGGTCGGTGAACGCAACCCCGCACGCAATCTTTGGTCACCAACCCCGCGATAGACCAGACGTTCCTCAGCCCCCCTGACCCCTCCCAAAAAAATTCTATTCTCTCTCTTGCGAACCCGCTAGTAGCTGGGCCGCGCGGGGATTCACCTGTCTCGCCAGACAGGCTGTAGTCGGTTATAAAAGAAAGTCGCGTATTTTGTTTTGACCGATGTAGGTAGGTCTCGGCGAGCACTCGCCTGGCGTGACCATGGACAAGGTCAAGGTCGTCGGTCTGACGACTCTCTGTGCAATTATTACTGTACAAAAGGCCGATGCAAATGCACATGGAGACGAAATGGTCCATAAAATCTGTAGAAGATTCGAAAAAACATATATATGTATATACATATCTAGAAATTGTCGAGAATAATAATAAAAGATATGAAGAAGAAAAAAATTGTGAAATGACTAAATGAATTCCTTCCCGTGTCAAAATTTGAGATCGTAGTCTTTTATATCGCACGTAGGGTCAGCGCGGAGTCAAGGCCGCGGGGTCGATCGCCTCGCTTTGACATCTTCGTTATAAATAGACACACGTCTGTCGTCCGTGTGTTCTAGTCTTCGCAATATCGCGCTACTACGTGATTCTAATTGTAAATTTAAACGATTCTTTATCAATCATTTTACGGCGCGAGAGGTGGCGCGGCGTGTACACTCCGCCTAGACGGCGTCGATGACATCAACTCGAAACGACCTTGCGTATTAATTCACGACGAGGGGATGCTGATAGCTCCTAATGGAAAAAGCATCGATCGATGTAACGATGAGCAGCAAAACCCGAAACACGGGAGACGAGAAGATGATCGTCAACCAGAATCTAGAATCTAGGCTGCGTTCATCGATCGGAAAATTAAAGAATAAAAAGTGAGGTTAGAAAGCATCGTTCGCAACGGGACCCCGTGTGATTGACCTTTCGTAAGTTTTGGGCCAACGTACGAACGCTGCGTCGGTCCTTCGCCTCTCTACTCTATGATATCGAACAGGGGAGGAGGGCGAGGGCGCGTTATTGAGCGAGCAATTCGCACAAAGCGCGCAGACGAGGGCAACCACCCTACCACCCCGCTCCTGTCTGCAGGCTCGCTCTTCTCGTCTCGTCTCTTCTCTTCTCTCTCCTCCCGCCCCCGCGCGTCCTTGCCGCCACCGATGGCACGCGCCTTTCTCCGTCTATTAAACCTATCTGCGCGTCAATATGATCATTGATTGTTCGATTCCCGCAATGAGACGGGTTCGTAGCGTCTGGGTTTTTTCATCGATGCCACTGAAACCCGGAGCTCTTCCGTGAAGCCGGAAGCATATGGGAACCATGGGGACAGGGTATCGATTTACTCTCTGTACTATGGTATTAGAGGGCCGAATAGAAGTGGCCAAAGAGCGAAATAACGAGTTTCGGAACGCCTCTTTCAAAACGCTATTAAAAACGTATTTTTATAGCTTTTTTTTCTTTTTTTATTACTCAGTAAAATCGGGTATCACGTTATAACGTTTCAGGCTACATGATATTCGGATCGACGTATCCAAACACTGTTCAAGATTCTATGAAATTTGAAACGTTTCCCGCGTTCTCGTTGCGGCGAAATTAGTTCTGTGAATCGACACAAGGTGGCGTTATTTCCTGGATCTATTAGTACGAGAAACTATTCTTGAATCAACGAATAATCATTAGAATATTCTCGTATCTGAAATACACGTAATTGAATTTCATAAAATATGATTTCCGATTGTTTATACACGAACTGTAAGCGAGGTACAAAGAAATCTGAAACAATTGATTGTTTTTAACATAAAAATTGATCTTTACGAGGTGCATTCCGTAATGGCAGGGGGTGGTGGGAGCGGAGCTTTTCTGAGCTTTTTTAACGTTCGATAATGTTAGGAATGAGGTGCTAGGGGTAACTGACAATCAGTTGTTTTCAATCTCGAATGGACCGATTGACCTTCCGCCGATCGAAAATGATCAAAATAATCGCGGAAGGCGACTAAAAACACTGTATCCATGTAGGATCTAATTATTGCGACAGCTCCAAAACAATTTCGCATGCGGCATATTGTAGCACAGGTCGCCGGCATGGGCTGCGTTCCAAATTCCACTCTACTCCGCTCAAGTTTTACTCTGCTCTACTCTGCTCCAAATGTAAATACCGAACGCACCTATCGTCAGTCGCGCCTGACGTCAGGCAACCCTGACGAATTACTCGGTCGGTAATCGCTGCACGACCCTCGGTCGGTATCAAGTCTTGATATTTCGACTTTCGATCTCTGTCCGAACGTATTCGACTATCGATACGAAAATATTGCGAGTCGCTGGCGTCACCGATCGTATATCGTCGCATCAAGTGGCTCACACACACTCGAACGGCGTTGTTTTGTCCATTCGGTAATATTAGGCGTGCGCGACGACTGTGTGTGCGTGTGCTTCGATACCCGTCGCAGGCGGCAGCTCGTCGGGTGGTAGAAAAGTGAAGTAGATACGATCATCGTGGGTCTCGTTCCGCGGTTAGGAAACCGACTACGATCAAAAAAAATAAATAAATAAATAAAGAAAACTCGCTAAAAGTTTATATTTAATATTTTATAATAGGTACGAACATAAATAATAACGTTGTGATGGCGTTAAACCCGTCATACGAAGCCATCGGCAAGGGCTTCGTCCAACAGTACTACGCGCTGTTCGACGATCCCGTCCAGAGGCCGAATCTTATTAATATGTACAATGTGGGTACCGAACGGATATTATTACTAACCTCGCTTCGCCTTAATTCTATCCCGTATCAAACGAAATTTTTCACTCTTTCGCAGACCGAATCTTCCTTCATGACCTTCGAAGGACTCCAGATCCAAGGATCTATCAAGATCATGGAAAAGCTGACTGTGAGTAGGAAACGAAACCCACGAGTTCAAATATCTGACGTTATCGCATCTTTGTTACAGAGCCTAAGTTTTCAAAAGATTAATAGAATAATAACTGCCATTGATTCCCAACCGATGTTCGACGGCGGCGTGTTGATCAACGTTCTCGGCAGGTTGCAGGTGAGACATCGTCGATTATTATCTAAAAACTTTGTAGATTAAGGGACAGTTGCTAAGTTCGAACTGATTTAGGTCTGAATGCGACCATTTATCGCTGCTTGTTTGCCATATTTTATTTTTTTCATTCATTACCGTGTGAAAGTTGGATCGAAAACTAGAGAAAAAAGAGAGAATGAAGCTATTTACCGTCCATCGAGTGATTGATTGTCGATAATTGTCAGACTGACGAGGATCAGCCCCACGCTTACATCCAGACATTTGTGCTGAAGGCTATCGGCACCAGTTTTTTCGTTCAGCACGACATCTTCAGACTAGCGTTACACGACAGTGTCTAGATCGTCGTGGCGACGATTTTCGTACGGCTACGTCTTCGTTGCCGCGAGTACAGGCAAGCTCAGCCTTCTTCTATCAGTCTGACCCCCGCTTGCCTCCCGTACCACGATTAATATTAACACCGAACTGCGATACGGTTGTTTAACGTGACTAACGTCGCCCCGCTTTTTATTTTGTCACCAACAATTACAGCAAATAATGCCTAAAACAGATCTTAGCTAGCAACTGACTGATCGAAGCACGTTTTTTAATCAGAGTTTGAAGTAGAGTTAATTTTGATTCTGATTATAGGCAGACGACGATCCCCCGCACGCTTATTCTCAGATATTTGTGCTGAAGCCACTGGGCAATTCGTTCTTTTGTCAACACGACATCTTCCGTCTTGGAATTCACGACACCGTGTGAGATATATCCGTTTGAAAATTTCTTGTACGTGCTTGATATAAAGACAAGTGAGCCCACTTGCTCGCTTAAAAGCTTTCAAAGATATAAGTGAGCCGAATCCATCTCTCCTTTGCGAAAACTAGGAATTAAGAAATGAATAATTAATAACAACGTCACTTTGTCACAGCACGAAACGCTCACATTATCCCAACGGATATATCACTGTTTCTTATTTTTCTTTTTCTTTTTTTTTTTTATTATACATAGAATTCCTGCTTGTCTTATAAACTTGGCCACCAAACAACCAATTTTAACAATAAAAGTAAACAAAACATTAAAAATAATAACATCAATAATAAAGAAACAACAAGATTAAGTGTTCGGTTTGTTTATTCAATTTCCTCATTAATAATCGTTTATCATTCACGGCTGGTTTAATTACACTGATTATTCTTATATTTTTTGTGAAAGATGTTTTCAGTTCGCGTTAAAACATGAACTTTTTTCTTTTTCTTTTTTTTTTTTTTTTAATCTTTCTTCATTTTTTCATTCTCAGTAAAAGATTAAATAACGAAAACGAACAATTATTGTTATAAACATTCTGTAATACCATAAATGGCCTATGTATTTTTATAAATTAGAAATTGTATGTTAAAATATAAAATATGTATCTAATAATACAAAACTTTGAATTATCGATCCCTCATCAATATCTAAATGCGATTATTATCCACGCAGAATTAATTACATTTAATGCAATTTATTGTTTTTATTCATGTCCCAGGATCGGTGGTAAATAATTCTTTATCACCCTTCACCGCTCGCTTAACAATTAATTGTCAGCTTTAGACCTTATCGATCGAAGCGACCGAAAATGTTCAACACTTGTAATTCTTTATTATTAAAGAATATAAGAGAATGTTGTTAATTGGCTTATGAAATATAATTTCTGGCTAACACAATAATATCAATAAAAAGAAAGTAATAAAAAAAATCTTATTGTACAGTTCGCTACACAGTAGTAAATCTAGTCTAGATATAAAAAACGTTTCAGCTCTAAAGATTCCCTCGTTTTTCCTGTTCGAGTTCAATCGCTTCGAACAAAGCCTGGAAATTTCCAGCTCCAAATCCCTGATCAAATAACAATGAAAATTTGATCAAAATCTGCTTCAAGGTGCAAAATCCACGGTTATTATTATACTCACGTTGAAGTTGTAGCGCTGAATAACTTCTATAAACAGCGTCGGCCTGTCCTGCATGTTCTTTGTAAATATTTGAAGCAGGTAACCGTCGTCGTCGTAATCGATGAGGATCTTCAATTTCTGAATATTTTATAAAATGGTAACGTTATCAAAGTCGTCGAGGCAAGAGAAAAAATAACTTTAGTACCCGCAAGACACTCAAATCCTCCGCAATCTGGACTCTGCTGTCCTTGAGACGTTCCCTCAACAAGTCGTAGTAACTGTCCGGCACATCGAGGAACTCCATACCCCTCGCGCGCAGACTTTCGATCTATAGGATGTTCAATCAATCACCAAAATTCAATTCAGGAGCAATTCTAAATAAAAATATTCTCTTACAGCGGCGATTATGTCCCTCGTGTTCAGAGCTATGTGCTGGACTCCAGCTCCGCCGTAATATTCAACAAATTCTTGAATCTGAGATCGTTTTTTTCCTGCGGCCGGTTCGTTTATGGGTATTTTAACGGTCTCTTCCCAGTTTGTCATCACAATAGATCTCAGGGCTGAAAACTCGGTGTGCAATTGCGTGTCGTCTATGGACCAGAATCTGTGAAATTGGAGACACTGTTCGTACCTGAAGAACCAGAATCACTTTGAATAGAGAAAAGAACTGAAAAGAAACAAATAGAATACCGAATACCAGCAGTCGTACCATTTTGCCACGTTCTCCATCTCGTTGTCCGGCTGATTTCCAACAACGTGATCGACGAAGTCTAACTTAACGGGCGGGCTGCGATCACAAGATCAATTAATAGAATTAACTCCTCCTACGATCGAGTCACGAGTCGAGTCGTAAAAACTTACAGGAGTTCTGCGATCGGGTCCTTCTTGGCAATCTTGAAGCCTGGGAGGAACGGGCCCGAGTATTGACTCCGGTCCACAAACGTATGCTGCGTGTCTCCAAACTGTAACAATATAAATGCGTTATTATCATAGTTGAGTTTTTCTTACGTAACGTCGTTGAAACTCACAGTCTTAACAGTGGCGAACCGGACGGTTCCAAACTCGTCCCTCTCTTCCCACACATCGCGCACGATTTTTGCTCCACGTTCTTTTGCGATCTGTAATCGAATGCGTTTGATTACTCCTCCGGTCAATTTGTTTCACTCGGATCAAACGCACCTTGACGATGGCGGGGACGTCTTCGACCGCAAACGCAACGGTCCTGACTCCGTCGCCGTGCCTAGAATGCTGAACCGCCATTTCCTCGTTGTTAGATTCGTACGCTGACTCGAATACAAAGATAATCTGAAAATGAGGGAACTTTACTGTCATCTGGATTCTGGCATCGGAGGATCGACCGTCGATACCTTATTTTGTCTGACTGCGTGCGATGCTTTGTCCCGCACGCCAGTCTCCAAACCACGGTAGCCCAGGGGCTCAAACCCCATCCTTGCGCAGTAGAAGCTAGCCGCCTATCGAATAAACGAAAAATTGAAAAATTGTCATTATTCTGTGTTATGGTCTATTTTTCATTTAAAAAAACTACCGATTTCATACCTGCTTTGCATTTCCAACCCAGAACGTCAAGTGGTCGAAGTTTAAAAACTCACCTCCTCGAGGCTAAAATACCAAATTCGAATTTAATTCAAGCATCTGGCTCGGCGCGGACGTTAAACGTTCAGTCGTTACTTACTTTCGGTCCTTTGTCCGTATAAGATGTCTGCAAGGGATTGCAAATTTAGTATAAACTCGTATTTTCTTATTTCCACTAGTGAAACCGAAGACTTACCATTGTGGAGAGACTCCGATATAATTGTGTGTTGATTACGATTCTTGTGAGGAAATTAAACTGCGCGAAGGACGGAGTCTGTCCGTCTTTTAATGGGAAGATCGCCGATCGGGGGGTCGATTCTCATTGGATGACTCCGGAGGCTTGTTCCAAGTAACATAATTAACGATCCGACTAGAGCCTGGCACTGCTTTGTCGGATCCTGGTCACGAGACGCTTGGCTGATATCCCGCATATTTAAACTTTAACGCTCTCCGCAGATTCGCTATTAATGGATTCAAGATTCTTTCAAATTATACGACATTCCCTAATTCTGTACGAATAACTATCGATCCATAATTAGGATCAGTTATTTTTTAAATCTGATTCAGTATACTGTCTTCAATTTTGAAAAACATGCCGTAAATCCAAAGGCGGGAAAAAAAGAATTTGAATCTATCCCGTTGTCCAGATTCGACGCAAAGCAAAACAGAAAAAAAAAAATGCTGAATCTGATTTCTTTTAGGGGTAAACTGATCATACACGCTAAATTTCAGCAACAAATATCAAGAATTGTAGAAGCTATATCAACTTTTACAATTCACAACGTATTTTTTGCCGAAATTCTGTGGGTTCGTTGAGTCAAAAAAATTATATTCAGCTAATTAACGAGTGGCAAATAAATCTACTTTTTTTTTTAAGATTCTCGTAGATAAATTTACATTTATATCTCAGTTTTTATATTCTCGATTTTTCTAGAACGTGTTATTCAATTTCCGGGTTATCAAATGTCATATTGTACTTCGATCTCTTCATTACTATTCAAAATCTGTTGAAAATTTACTAAAATTTTTCGACCTTCGAATTGGCTGATATTTTCCCCCTCATTTCAATTGATTTATTATTATTTATCTCGAAGAGGTAAACATGTTGTGAAATTTCTTCGATGCCTTGTTTATCACACATAATTTATGTATCCAATTACAATATTCAAATGATCGGAAACAAGCCTAACTGCAAATTTATCACACCTAAAGTTTGATCTCTTTTATCATTTTTCTATTCGTTTTTATTCTAGAATCAATAACATCGCTAATTTTTTTATATTTCAATCCTGATATCCGTAGATTATAGGAGGAAATAAAAGGTCTTCCTGGCATTTGCGAATGAAATCATACTTGGAATGTTCACGTGAACGCGACATAAAAATCGCTGATATCAAACTGGAATACCTTCGTTGTGGTAAACATTAAAACCAGTTGACATAAACAAGTTGAAGGTGTGACCGGTTGCTATCAAAATGCTAATTAACTTGATATTCTGGAGGCTCGACTGACGAGCCTTTCTACAAACTTACAGAATTCTCGCTTATTAACTTACTCATAACGAATAAATAATTTTACAGCTATCGTTTCAAACTAAAATTCAACTATCTTACAATATCGATCCCGATTTTGTGTCCATCGTTATAGAGTATTCGATTATGTAGAAACGATGAGATTTACAGTACGTCTTTATTTCTAGTTTCGAAATTAAATACAATCACGTTTGATAACGTGTAATACTCGATAATAGTTGAATCGTCGATACAAAATCGTATCCACAACAGTTGCCTAGACCTAATGATAACGAATCGTGTACAAAGCTCACAGTTAAAAAACATGGTCCATAAAAATCTTAATTTGGCAAGAATTCGAAATATACATATACAGCAGCGCCGGCTAAATCGAAACAGTCATTTACTAATACAATTAAAGAAAACTAGCAGCTCGCGTGAATTAAGTCTCTTTGAAGGAATTCCCGTCCTAATCGAAACAGCGAATAATAACAGCGCAAAAAGGCATTTCTGATCAAGTTAATCAAAATTAAGTACAATCTGTATTGTTTTCAAAATCGTTTCTTGCTAAACTCGATCAGGGTATCAAACTATCATTCCAAGAATTAATAAAAATAAGTGCCTTTTGCATGAGCTTGAAAATTATCCACACCGTTTCCATTAGAATCGAGTATCTTATACACGTTTCTGTTACAAGGAAACAAAGAACAAAAAAAAAAAAAGAAGAAACCATCTCTTCTTGTTTACAGCAAAACGATGCCGTGGTCTCTCTCCAGTCTTCGTTTAGCCTTCAGAGGAACGACGCCCATTAGATCAGCAGGCGTGGGTAATCCGCCGGTCATGTTAGGCGCCATTGCTTGCTGATAGAAAACCTGTAGTTTTCCGCACTGGTATCCGTAGACGACGGTGTCCTCCGTTCTGTCAAGAGAATCGTCAAGATTACACACCGTTTTATCGCTCTAAAGAATCCCTTCCTCACCTCACTATAATATCGGTCAAGTTATTAGATCTGCTGAATCTGTCGTGAAGAGAAGATACTATGTCTATCTCTGTCACGCCCCAGAGACCCGCGCGATGCACCGTATCCCATTCCGGATCCACGCTCAGCACGCTGTACAGCTCTCTGCTGTCCGTCGGAGGCAGCGGCTCCAGACACCTTTGGAGCCCCGATTCGAGTTTGGCGAGAACTTGGACGCAGGTTTCCCACTGTGGAAGGATTATTTGTTACAGAATTTTGCATTGAAACAGGGAAGACTTCTCGGCTACTAACAAGAGAATGTACGAGGTCTCGATTGTTGCCGACATTCTCTTCCATCAGAAGGACGAGGACCATGTTCTGCTGGCCACAGAGAAACAGTTCGACCTTTTCGAGGCAGCTTTCTTCCTTCTTGGAAGATATCCAGTCCTGGTCAAGGTCCTCTTCCTCGTCGCTCGCATCCTCTTTGCTGACGGCGTCCAGTTTGCTTCTGATCATTTGATTAGTCGCCGTAGAGAAACTCGAGAGGTCTCTGAATTCGCTGGGCGTTGTTTCCCGGCTGCAGAATCCGCTCGTTCTCTCGTCCGCCAGTAAACTCAGCTTCGACATTAGCGGCGTCAGCTGTAGACCCTCGAGTTTTCTCTTCTGAGGCAGGTCGAATATGCTACCCGACTCGGAGGTAGATTTCTGCCTGCTACCATCCTCGTCGGGCGTATTCAATGACTTCAGAGGCAGACTCATCGAGCGACGATACATTTCTTGCTTGGTCTTCTTCTCCGTCGTTACATCGGGTTCGGAAACGCCGCTCTGATCCGACTTGGGTATAATTTGGCGGTCGAATCCTTCCATCGTGGAAGATTTTTCCTCTTTGGAAATAGGAAATTTATTGAAGAATTCGTTCTTGAAGTCCGGGTCTTCGGTGGAGCCAAGCTCTTGGTAATGCGTGGCGACGTAATGATCGTACAGAGTTCTAGACACAGGCAAACCGTCCGATCTGAATATCGGAAAGCAGGGATCTGTTACAGAGTGGAAAAACTGTTTTCCAGGAGTTAGTTTCTGCCGCGGCGAATCATCACCGTAATCTGAGCACAAATCTTTGTTCAATTTCGGCAGTCCTATGCTGTAGTATCTCAAAGATATTCTATTGGTGTATTTATAGTCAGTCAAGTCCGGTAGACTGAGGCTTCTTCTATCCGAGGATCTGCCCTTCTTCAGCTTCTCTTTGGGCGGCGCGTTCTTCAGCTTGTTGACCCTCTTGCACCTGAGTGCTTCCTTGACAAGATCCGGAATGTCGCTTATGTTCGTCATCTCGATAGCCTTGTTGTCCGAATCCTCAGCGGCGCTGCATATAGAGACCGCAGTTCCGTGCAACATTCTGTTAACATCCTTCAGAGGAGTGGAACACACGCTCGGAGTCAGGGGGTTCGCGGCTTTAGGCCGCTCTGGAACTTCCGGAATCCGTTTTGCGGGGGATCCGTAAGTCGTCGGTGGAAGAGACGGGAAGAACGGAGCCGCGCCATTGCTGTACTGCGTAGAGTCCAACTCTCCCTCCTCGGGGACTGTGAATATCCTAGAGGTGTCTCTCTTCATACCAGAGACGCAGGAGTCCTTCGCCACTGTCTTGGACAGGTTCTGAAATGTTTATAATCGTTGTATAATTTTCTGGGAGACGAATGAATGAATAAATGCTCCATTATTTCACCTTTTTCAACATCGTCTTCTTCGTGGAAGGATCTAGATAAGAATTATGGATTCTATCCGTCGCCGAATCCTTTTTCAATTTTGTTAGTTGTCTCCGCTCGATGTAGACCCTCAAGAGCTGGACTCCGACCGGCAGGTCAAATCCAACTCCCACACTCTCCGCTGGGGCCTGAAGATACAAGATTTCAAATTTAGAGAGAATAATCAGCGCGAAGTCTTCAATAAAATCACCTTTATGCGATAGGGGTCGGTTATTATCAGCTGCTTCGTGAGTTCGGCGTTCAGCTGAGTGGCGACGACCCTGAAAAATTAAAATAAGATCGTATCGACACTCTGAAGAAGAGAAAAAGGCCCATCGTACTTGTTATTGTAGAACAAGGCTCCGCCTAAGATCCCATTAGTTTCTTGACAGTGTTGCAGGACCTGGATAGCTTCTAGAAAAACGTTGCTCGCGCTCTGAAATATAAAAAGACAACGATAGACCGCTAACTTCGGATTAGCTAACAAATATCAATATTACCTTTGGAAATTTGATAGTCGGAAGATTAGAGAACAAGTTGGCACCGTACTGAAGTATTGGAAGATAAGTTTCGAACATCTGATACAATTTCTCAGTCAGTCTGTTCCTGTCGCCGCCGAGGGAGGACGAAACGGTCTCAAGATCTCGGTGAAAAAATTTCAGAGTAGATTCCAAGGTGTCGGCTCGTCTCTCCAGCACCCAGTCTTGAATATTTCTGTCCGTTCCCACGGCCTGAGGAACAAGCAGACAATGAAACACCGATTCTGGCGGTGGAAGAGGTCCGAAACTCACGAGTATGTACTGTCCCAGTTTTTTTAAAACGAATTTACCGCCTTGAAGGGCGATTATTTTTGGCGGAGAGAAGGAAGTGCTGAGAAATTGAGTTACGCCCATCAATTGACCGGCCAGAGCGAGTCTCTGAGTGGGAGAAACCCACGCCGGATGAAAATAAACAACGGCTTCGGCAGGGTCGTCTTCCTCTCTCCGACACCTCGCCGTGTCGTAGACGAAGACTATCATCATTTCCCTGTGGGAAATAAACAGAATAACTGAATCGCACCGTACAAAGCCTCGAGTGGGTTATCTAAGTCGTTGAGTGTATCAATCGACGCAGCAAATTATGTTTGTAGAAGATAAATCGCCTCCGATTGGAAAAGTATAGCAAACCAAGATCCCCGGATGTTATTGCGGCTTTGTGCCGTCTAAATATTGTTTCCTTTTTAACAGATTTTAAACATAAGCGGAAAAACTCGAGTTTATCTCAGTCAGTTTTACAAACGATGAAAATGAAACGATCTAAAATTGAATTATTTGCACAACGAGGAGACGCGAGACGCTCCGACAGGCCCGATTACCAGAGTACATTCGTCATCGTTGATAATACGAACAGAGATAAAGAAATCGTTCGTTCTTAGATTATCATATCGACAATATGGACAAATTTTGGGATCCAAACACCGATCGAAGAGTTAAAAATTATTGAAAAATTTTCAACTCACACTAGTTTGAAATCTGCATTGTCTTTGACGAATATCAAAGAATTATATAAAGACATATGTGTAAAGATTTAACGAAGTTTGATGAAGAGAAAAATTAACTGACACGTATGATGTTGTTTCTACCTCTGAGTATATAGAAAAATAAGAAGTAACGATGATCGGAAAATGAAAGAAAAAAATGAAAAATCAAAATAAAATTGAGATCAAATAATGATAGTAAACAATTCATTATCACATTACGCTGCGCTACTTCATAATTAGATAACCCAGTTATGACGCAACAACGACTACAACCACCGTACTTTGCCATGATTGTTTATGTGCGATGGATTCTCTCTTCGCGTCGTATCAACCGTCAAACTGTCAGACGTCAGAATTATTTGGTCATTTTTTCTCCTCGTTTTTGGGACTTTTGGTCACCCAAAATCAACTCTCGACGATTCGTCGGACATTCGAACACACTTTTAGTCTCATTCGATCCAGTTTTACATGAAGGATTCGTCACGGCGATCATAACCGCATCTCCGTCTAAACCGGTTCCTTCGCGATATCGACTTACATCGGGCCCATCGGGCGGAGCGACATCTGTCCGATGATTTAAAAATGGCCGAAAGTGCGGAAGGTTTGACAGCCGTTGAAACGACGGAGAAAAGACCGCAATTCGGCAATCGGACACTGAATGAAGATGATAATATATTTCAACACAACGCGTGGTGAGAATTGACGCAATTTTACCGTCTGGTTACGGTTTTCTCTAATTATTCGTCACATAACCTCAAAATCGTGTTTTCATTGTCGCCACGTGCGTTTGATGTTCTACTCGTACATTTGTATATGACTATTCTTTGTTTTTTTTTATTATTTGTCTTGTTATTGTTGATTACCGGGCACTCACGACATTCACGTGACGTTTTTCTCTTCCATTTCAGGGATAACGTTACCTGGGATGAAGAGCAGGAGCGAGAGGCTCGGCAGAAGGTTGCTGAAAATTCGACGGTATTGGCGAGCGCCGATCAGATAGCGAAATTCGACGACGAGGCGGAATCGTACTGGGATAAGTTCTACGAGATTCATCAAAACAGGTAGAACGGTTTTTTGTATCAAATTATCAAATTCATTCTCTTTGGTTCCATTTTTTCGGTTTTCAGATTCTTCAAAGATAGACACTGGCTGTTCACCGAATTTCCTGAACTAGCTCCTGGCGCAGTGAAAGAGGATCCGCTCCGACCTCTGCGATTCCCAGAATCAGAATCTCAACAGCCCGAGGAGGGCGAAGTCGCAGCCTCTTCAGGTCTGAGAATATTGGAAATTGGATGCGGCGTTGGGAACACTATCTTCCCGATACTCCTCTACAACACGGATCCGACTCTGTTCGTCTATTGCTGCGATTTTTCTTCGACGGCTATAAATATTCTGGAAGAAAATCAAGCGTATGATAGATCCAGGTAAAAGAACAGAGCCAATCCTGATATCGTTACCATAATTCCTTCTCCCAATTCACAGGTGCAAGGCTTTTGTCCTGGACGCGACTGAACACGATTGGAAAGCACCTTTTGAAGACCAAAGCCTGGACATTGTGGTCCTGATATACGTGCTTTCTGCGATTAATCCAGAAAAGTATGAATTACCGTGTCTTTAGGCTTCCAGTCGATATTTTAATCCTCAGAATACCATGAAACATTTTTTTTCAAACAGGATGGAGCACGTGGCGAAGCAGATTTACCGCTATTTGAGGCCTGGAGGCTTAGTTCTGTTCAGAGATTACGGAAGATACGATTTAGCTCAGTTGAGATTCAAGAAGGGACGTTGTTTGTCGGATAATTTTTACGCCAGAGGAGATGGAACCAGGGTTTACTTCTTCACCCAGGGTCAGCGAGAAGATTAGAAATTATAAATATAATTTATAACGTTTTTAATGTAAATTTGTTTTCCTTTTCTATTGCAGATGAAATTAGGAACATGTTCGTTAGCCACGGTTTTGTAGAAGAACAGAACATGCTGGACAGAAGATTACAAGTGAATAGAGGAAAAATGTTGAAAATGTACAGAGTATGGTTACAGGCTAAATATCGTAAGCCTCTTTGATGAAATAGATAAATTTTCGTAATATTCTGTATAAATATTGATGAAGCATTCGTTATATTTTTTTTTATTGTAAAATGATTTTATTTAAATAATTGACAAGTACAAATCAATCACAAGACTAGACAGCTACCAATTTCTTACCAATGAAGATTTTTTTGTTTTTTTTTTTCACGCTTAATAAATGGACATATTTGAAACTTCTTGATTATAGCCTTTTAAACACAGTTAATCGAGTTAATCTTTGTTAACTTACAATGGATTCATATACATAGATAATAAGTATTTCAATGATTTTTTTTTATCTTATTTTTTTGTACTAAACTTTTTCGATTTCTTATCGTTTGTTTTTTCGTCTTCATTTTCATATAGAAATATATAATATTGTACTTATCAATACTGGTTCGTATTTATTCATTATATTATTATGCATCGATTAACGCGTCGATACTCGTATCATGATTCAATTTCTTTTTTTATTCTGACATTTAAAATAACAGATTACCTACTTAAAATTCGACATACATAATTTATACTCATGTATGCCACCGAGGGATGGACGATATGACAATGTTATAGGTAAGTAGACAGATACCAGACACTTGGTAATGTATTACGTTAATTGTAATGATGATAACAATTGCTAATTAAAATTAAAATTAAAAATAATTATTTACCTTTACACTATTATTCATTTTTTTTTTCTTCTATTTACAATTGTTAAAATTCATTGCATATAAATTATATATTGTTATCCATGCTCTTAAATAATTATACAAAAATATACAACTGAGAAATTAAAATAAAATAAAAGAAAATAATTGATTAAGTTGCGGAATTAAGCCGCGATATGGAGACGAGAAGGAAACAAGAAAATTAAAAATCAAACTAATATTTGAGTAACGAGTTTTTCTTGTGGATTCTCTGCTGCGTTAGTTGGCTCTGTGCAAGGCACTGTTATTGAGCTCCTGAATTTTACCTTAATTTTTATTCCCTCAATGTTCGGAAGATGAGAAAACTACAATTTATATTGATGAATCATTTTCAAATTCATACTTTGCTTCTGTTGACCCTGATTTTCACATTAACACACATTCTAATTAATTTTGGTCCAAGTGGTATCGCATCTTATAATAGAAACAAACTGAACCTTCGCAACGAAACTTGCGATTAAAAATTGATCTTTACGAATATTAATGTAAGCTAACAGGTCTTGGTGACGATAATAAGTACAAGTTAAACGTTAATTCAGTTCTACGAGATACTTGGAACACGGGTCGGCGTACAGGCTTTGTTGAAACTTTACAATTCGCCCTAAATAAATTCTACGTGCGAATATATAATCGGTTTACAAAGCTATCACGTGATGCTAAGGATTTTCATAAATATCTACTTTCTCCCTAAAAACCAGGTAGAAAATTAGTAATTGTATAATTTATCTCCTCAAATTTCCAACGAGTGTTTCAGATATGAAAATCGGATCCTAGTTCAACCTGACGAGAAAAAAAAAGCTAAAATTAGTTTTTGTATCAGTTTCTATAAACCCCTAAACGTTATTCTCGATGAGTTTTCTCTATCTATTATAATAATTATTATTGTCAGGGTACAAAACTATACGATATCGACCTCTGCTTATCCGAGTATGAAAAATAATAACGGACGGTGAGAGTCGACTATGGCATTGCGTTTGAACCAGCAGATTTCAAACTATCTCATCTGCTGAATTCCGGCAGTGGTTTGGCAATTCCTTCCGTGTACGCCTTGTGAACAGCCTCGCAAACGAATCTGTACTGACTCTGTAACGTAGAAATAATGATTGTGATTAAAAAGCCAGGGGGTTTACAGAAAATTCAAAATATGCTCACAGCATTCTGTATCATCATCGCTCTCTGATCCCTCATAGAACGAACAATGTCCAGGGGATAAACCGGCTGGTTGGCTTCCATGAGGCAGAGAGCCGTCTCCATCAGAACCAATACTCCGGTTCTCCCGATCCCTGCCGAACAGTGAACAACGGCCGGTTCAACCATTCCGGTACGAGCAGCCCTGACCCGTTCTGTGAAAGTTGTGAATTGTCTCCAGTCGCTGGGAACGCCGTGATCCGGCCAGGCGCAATACTGCATGTGAGTTATGTCCCTTTCTTCGCCCGTCTGAAACCGAAAATTCAATGAATAATTGCTTTTTAACGGATTATCGAGGAATCTTTGATGAATTTACGTTAATATCGCGGAGAATAAATTCTCTGAAGACGAAAGTGTCCTCGACGTTCTCAGCGGTCGATGTCAACGTCAAGTTCCTAAGAGTCAGAGTCTCGTTGAGGGCTGGCCAGTACTGGTGGCACTTTGCCCTGCCTCGTTCAACCAGAGTCGTGAGCATTACGACCAGAGTGCTTCCCGCCTCCAGAACCATTTGCCAAAAGTCTGCAACGGTAGAGGAAAGCGGTCCCTGAGTAGCGATGTAACGATTGATTATTCCCGATCCAGGTATCTCCATATTCACATAATTCGCGTTTATGTAGTCACCGTTGATACATCCCATCAAAATAACTCGGGTCACGTCATCTGTGGATAAAAATATCTTTCAATATTTTCGTTACAATGATGTGAAAACGCCAAAAATTGCCTATAACTCACACGGAGAGATGTCTCGATACCGATTCTTGTTCTGATTCTCCGGCTTCTTAGATTCGAGCGAGACGAGCTCTGGATTTTTCCTGTACAACTGCTCGTACTGCGCTATTAGAGCTCCGCTAGCTATGCCGTCGGCAAGCAGTAGCATCGATTGAGCAAGAGCCCCGGATCCAACGGCTGCATGTGGCGCGTCCGGAACGTATCTGTAGAAGCAATAAGAATGAAAATAAGAGTTCGATTTTGATTAAAACCTGTTATTCTTACCTATACGGCGGTTCCTCTTCGGAAGCTTCGTCGGTACCAGCTTGCGCGTTGTAAAGAGCGTTTGGTCTGACTGTCAGAGTGAGTTCGCCGCTTCCAGAATCTCGCGATTGTCGTATCAAGTTAACCACGTGTTCGTGGAGCATTCCGTTCACGTCAATTCCATTGATGCAAACTACCTGATTTAACGGATCAAAGCGGATGCTTCTGTAATTATACATTCAGACAATTCGTTGAATCTCTTTACCTGATCGCCTTCGTTTAATTTCGGGTAGCATCGGTCAGCGGGGGTGTTGGGCGCTACTCGGGACACCAATATCGGCATATCCAGGTCCAAACCGCCCTTAACGTTGAAGCCAAAACGGCCCTGTTCGTCCGGAGTGAGTCTTATGTTGACTAGACCGTCTTCCAGTATCTGAAATGAGGTGATTTTTTATTGAGGAATTGTCCGGCGACGAGCGAAAAAGCGCGAGTGACTAATATTCACCTGGGGCGCTGGAGAGCTGGTGGGTTCGCTGTAGTCCGGAAGGTCGTAGATGTTCCTTTCTATCGCATTATCGTCGTCCGCGTAGCTCAAAACTCTGGAACCAAGGATGGGAGAGAAGGCACCGCTCTGCATATGAGTTCCGTTGATCTCCTCTCTGAGGGACAAAAAACCACCCTCACTGTGTAGTTTAATGAACCCGAATCCAAGACCGAAACACCGACCATGCAACACATACAAGCAATACATTTACCCAGCGATAAAAACGCGGTGAATCGTGCAAATTTGTCTGACCTCTGACCTCGTATTAATATAGTTACACAAAATTCGCTGTTTGTTCTTAAAGCCAAGTTAATATTCGGTTATTCACAATTGTCAAATGGTATACTGACTCGTCGCTAGGGTTTCCCTCGCCCCATGCCTGGCGCGGTTCTCTAGCACCCAGAGATTGAACCTTGTTGTCGTAGGGTCGGGCCGGTCGGCCCGGTGGCAGAGCCAATTTTCCTTTGTCGTCGACGACTGGCGCGGACGTAACGCCGTGGACCAATCTTTTGCTAGGAGATCTGAATGTGAGCATGAAAATGGCACTTTTTAATCTAACGATACCCTAATCGTAACAAATGGCACGAAAACATGAAAGAGATATTCGAAGAGGATATCGCTATCTAGCAAATGATATCGAGATTGATAATCTCATCTCTTGAAGACGTGAGTTGCTTGGGAATCACTGATCAGTGTCTTTCTCGTATTATAATTGAATAAGATGAGCATCGTCTTGTAAATTCTAATTGGAATTCGTCAATCTCACCTAATGAAGGTTCGTTCCACTCTCGCACGATGTTTCCCGTCTTCTACCGTCTGGAACTCGGTGCGCCCCGAATATGTAAATCGACTGCTCAAGGTGAGAGGGAATCGTCTGGATCTCATTTTTGGACTGTGAAGTCTGAAGAAGGTGTGATGCTCGACGCAGGCTTTCCACAAATTTTTAGAACTCCGATACGTTTGCATGTTGAATCCTAGCAGAGTGTCGTAGTTCTCCGACTAGAAATGAATCGATAAATAATTAATTTTCATATTACGTATCGTCAAATTTCTATCAACGAGTGTAAAATTTCAAGTACCTGCTCTCTTCTCAGCTGAATGAAGAACTGTTTTCGTTTGAAAGAAATCTTGACGATCTTAGACCACGAAAATACGTTTATTCTAATATTATTTTGGAAGACGACTAAGCCTATGGAAGTAACGCCTAATTGAATCTCTTTATTCGTAGAATCCTGTAATCAGAAAAGAAAACAATCTTAGATTATTCAAGCTTCGAATCTGACCCATAATATTGATTCCATGCCGTGCACTGAAAGTTTTGTTCAAATTATACTCGAAATGAGTATTTTCTAAATATATATAAAAATGTATAAATATAACACAAATGAGATGACATTTTATGATCCCGATATCGAATAGACATGCGTTGATGGAAATATGCATACGATACGCTCTCGTGAATAGAGTGAAAACCACATGATGACCAGAACAAATACAACGGCAATCGTGCATACCCTTGCCTTATGTAACTCGACTCCGTACATGTCCAGTCGTTTAGCATGATCCAGGAAATTGAATTCCGCATCGGCAGGCAGCTGTCCCCTGATTGAATTAAACAATTCAATTACAGCGTCAAATGTACAAACTAATCGGAAGTTGAATGAGTTTTGTTACTAAGAAGACGGCTAACTTACTTGTGAAGTTTATGTAATTCTGCAATCTTCTTTTCCATATCTTCAGTTTGTCCCGGAATCAGTTGAAGCCTGGATAGATAACCGGGTCCATGCTCCTCCGGGTGATAATCCCCCAGCTCGGCTGTAAATAACAACGAATACGCGTAAAAAGGAGAATCCCTTCGACGATCGAGACGTGTAGTAAAGTTCGTTACATTGAACGGTGTAGCTAGCGATGAGGCAAGCCGTGCTGGGAGGAAGTTGAAGTCTTCCTTGTAGAATATCCCTCCTAATTTGGAGGTAGAACTGATACCTGGTGTATTCTTCCTGTAGCTTGCTCGGATCAGATACGTAAAATTTGACTCTGAAAAAGAACTGCCCACCTGTTGACGAAGGAAACAGTGTAAAATGGATCCGTTGTTCGGTCTAGTTTGGCAAAATTCAGGATTCAAGACTAAACAATATTCCGTCGCTCTAAAAATACGATCTTTACCCTTACTTCTTATTTGCTTCTTCACTGGCTTCGCAGGATCCAGCCATCTCTGTAACGGTAAAAATATCGCGTTAAAATCAGAGCAATTTACAAACCACGTCGCACACCCACCATTATATCCGGATTCGGACAGACCGAAGGTGTGGCTCCGTTGTCGGTGTATTGGAGGCCGAAATAGTCCTTCTCGATCAATTCCAAGTGTTGATAAACGAGGTCGAGAAGCACCTGGCCCTTTGCTCTTTTCTGAAAATTGTGAAACAGGCGGATCGGAAGAATGTAAAGAATGTTACAACCGGTGGTAAAATCTACTAACGTCCAATTGAAAAGTGTGCTGAGTGTCGTCGAGGAATACAACCGTCGCCGACAGCGACTTCAGTCTCCGATCACGGGCCAGTTCTGCTCCTCTTACGTGGTAGCTCCCGCTGGAGCCACTCAGAGCCCTGCGAGACACGCTCTCGATCATATCGCTGAAGCGAAAACGACTCAACCACCTTCTCGGTACCACCTCTCTGCCTCTCCAGCCACCTGAACATCGTTATTCGTATCAAACAAAGTTTATGCGCGTCTGCGAAGTATTCAATCAGTCGTGGTTAGTCTTTCAAATTCTGGTTCATGAGAGTTTAGCGATGACGTGATAAAATTAATTGACGATCGATCGATGATTGGTTATAAGCGATTGATAATTTTAGTAACAAAAGCCTGACACAACAACAACAACGAAAACAAATAATTTTGTTTTTTAACAAACAGAAAAATATGATCATTAAAAAAAGGTGAGATGAATTAATATTGTTTGATGATAGAAATGTAAATGATAAATCGAGAAAAAAAATAAGAAGAAGAAGTGTTTTGTGTAATTACATTCTGCAGATGTCATTGGGACTAAATTTACTTAAGAGGTTTTTTTTTTAGGTCAGTGATCCAGAGTCGGTATTACGTAACCGAACGAGACCCCCATCGTCTCAATCCGCTATATAAACCAGTAGCATAATTCTCAAAATAGTTTGTCAGATTTTAACTAGTAAATATTTTTAAAAAAATGTATATAACATCATTCCTTCAGACTCACATTCATGATATACTTTATAACTGAGCCAGTGTTACGTTTCTGTTCCTTTTTATATTTCAAATTGGAATATTTTCTTTTTCCCAGTTCATTATCTCTTCTTTTTTCCTCTATCGCATCGAGGTTTTCGAGCTGAGATGCAGAGAGAGAGGGAAAATATATCCTATACACACTAGAAGCGGCGTGTGTCGATCTCGTACAGGAAACGTGAGTTATTAATAATTCAACGCCGGTCCAGCAGCGGCAGTCCGAGACGAAACGAAAAAGGAACTCGACCCTAGTTTCGCACTAGCGTCCACTTGTTATTTTCATCTCGTATTCTCATTCGTCCCTTTATCTTTAACGACTCCGAAGACAACCTGTTATTAGCTCGCGTAACGCGGGTAGCCGCGCAGAGGCAGCCTCAACCTCTGAGCTTCCGTGTTTACGAAACAACGAACGCGACAGTCACTTTTATTCCGTTCAATTTTCACGGTTCATTTGTTCGGCGTTCACCGACTCATTGACAAGTGGTTTAAATTTTTTCACGCACACGCACACACACGCACACGGCATAGGCGGAAAGAGAAACGTGAGAATCAATTAAGCGAACGGATGAGTCATCGCGTGTAGCGTGAAACAACGAGAGGGGTAAATACGAATTAGGGTAACTAGATACACTTTATTCAATGAAACGCGAGTTGGGAGAACGACGCGATACTGAGACTGGCTACCGCGGGGTTTTCTCGTCCTCTTGTATTTTCTATCCGAATTTTTAGCCTTCTCGCAGCGATTCGGTTGTTTAAAAATTACGATAGAGTCACACTTTCACTTCTTAGCCCCTCGTATTTGATCCAGGAAGGCGAAATTATCGGGTTAAATTAACGGGAGGATCGGTTGTAGATAATAGACATGTAAACGCCACGGAGGAGGCCTGTGCTAATCGACGACTGTCAGAAACCGAGGGGCTTTCGTATTTTATTGCGCGAGTTCTGGCTCCGTTTTGTGCGAGACACGTGTGTGATCGTTGTTCAACGCAGGTTAAACAGCCGCTGGTATCGCAGCTCTGACCGTGTCCACGTATTTTTTCATCATTTACACGATTATTATGTACACTATTTTTTTTTCTCACTATATTTATAACGTAAAATAAAGAGCTCGACAACCGACCCTCACGTAACACGCTATTGTTAACGCTATCGAACGACACGAACCTAGCCACTGGCTCCGACCGACGACCAATAATCGACGTGCGCGCGCAACTTGGAAATTTAACTCGTCTCGATTTGGAACACCCGCGAAATTACGAAACGTTCGACCTTATTATCATTATTTCAGTTTCATTCAGCCGTTGTTATGATCAACGAAATAAAAAAAACTTCATCGTCGTTTATTTCATTTCCTTACTTCGTAATAATTACATAAATACACAGAAATTGAGTATAAAACAGATTTGGAAAGTCTGCAATCTCATTTTTGTACACTAAAAGTAGGTAGATGTGAATAAAAAAGATCGAATTGGGTCCAATTTTGTTTATTTTAGTTCTCGGAATAAAAATGTTAGATTCCACTTCGTAGTTTTGATTTACAAACCTCCCTTTACCCCAACAATCCTAGAGCAGCCCTTTTGTTTGATTTATAATACACCAAGCGAAGGGCCAAATATTGAAAGAAAAAATAACGTTTATTTTATTTACACAATTTTCTATCTTCTATTACTTTTTCGTCTCTTCTTTATAATTGTACAAAACTCAATTCATCCTTCATCCTTGTGCGACCCGCGGTATCGCTAGCTCTCGGACTGCTCTCTGAGATACGATTTCACATAGTCCCAGGCCTTCTGGACCTGTTTCTGCGTTACTTCGTGCGACCACATCGTGCAAAGCACAACGTTCGCTATTTCTAATTGATCGGTATTACTCGGCTGGGCTTCGACGCGCAGTTTTGCCTCCGATTCGGTCAATCCATTCCTCTCAACGACTCGCTTGATTGCCTGAATGGATAAACGGAAATAAAATTACCAGAGCAGTCCTTCATTCCCTGAACGTCGATTCTTACCTCTTCCTTGGGGATGATGCACGTCCATACTTCATGGCAGACCGGATACCACCCGGCCTTGACAAGAACTGCGGCTTCCATTACGATGATATCATTTCCCTCCTTGTGCAGTATATCGATTCGTTTCTTTGCTTCGTCCAGAATAGCGGGCCAGACCAGACCGTTTAATTTGTCTAATTGAGCCTGGAGACGAGATGATTGTATGAATTTTTGAGGGACTAGAAAACTAGGGATGACAAAATCTTACTTTATCATTGAAAACAATTTCGCTTAGAATTTTTCGATCTATAAGCCCTCCGGGACTCAGTACTCCTCTTCCAAAGTTTTCAACGATTATATTAAAGCAGCTTTTGCCAGGAACGTAGAGGTCGTGGGCTATGTGGTCGCAATTGACCAAAGAGGCTCCTAGCTTCTCCAGTTTTTCACCGACCGATGATTTTCCGCAGGCTATACCTCCGGTCAGGCCAATTATGTAAGGTTTCAAAGGCTTGCCCTTCAAGTTCTGTGAAAGGACGCGAATAAATATAGTCTTTGATCCAAAAACGACGAATCGCGTGAATGATACTCACCGGTTCCTTGAGCCTCGTTCCCAGCAGCCTCATCCTGTGATTGCTAGAGCTAATTTTAGTCTCCTCGTGTTCCTGATAGTACGGATCATCCTCCAAGTTGATCACATCAACGGCGAGTTTGTTCAACCCCTTAGCTGCCCTGGCTTCGTTAATTTTATCCGCGCCTCTGACGGTCTCTTCGCTGACTACGATCATCTCAAAGGAAGGATCGTCCTTGGTGGGTCCGTAGAGATCCTTGATCGACAGAATATCGTATGTCAAGGAAGGATCTACGTCCGTCAGAAACTCCTTAACGTCCCTGATCCTCTTCTCCGTGGGTTCGATGAGCTCCCAGAGAGTCTTGGCTGAAATTTGACAAAGAAGACTTTGTAAAAGGCGCCTGAATACCGACTGTACAGTGAAATGAGACAATAAATGCTTACAAAGTAACATGTTGACGTCTGTAACTCCTACCGTGAGCTTTCCGCTGCACCTAAGAACCGCCTGACTCAGTAAAATCTTATGTCCGTTATGAAGTCTATCAAAAGTTCCTCCGAGAACGACGCTCTTGTAGACCAGATCGTCCGTCTGCTCCGTTTCTTCAATCTTCTCATTCTCCGCGTCTGCCCTGTCGTCGTCGCAGGTGATGAAGCTGCACCCCATGCAAGTATTGGCCAGATAATCCTGAATGAACGAGGTGGCGTCGTTCTTGCTGTAAGTCTGATCGAATATCACCATCTCGACGGGTTTGTTGGTGTTTATAACCGGCGAGCTCGGATTCTTTATCCCGGAGAGCAGGACTCTGACGTCCAAACTCGGAGAGTACGACGAAGCCATCGAATATATGCGAGATATCGTCTGTGCGTACCTCGGCCCCTGCCATCGAGGCTTGTAGTTGCCCGACAGGAGGAGGTTCCGCTCGGGGAAGTATTGGATGTAGAGGGTCTTGAGGACGTGTTCCTTTATCACCGGCAGGATCTTCGATACTTTTGTGGGATTCGTTAGTATGAGGAGACCAGTGTTCACCATTTTCTCGCGCTAGTTTGAATTATTCTATTCTCTATCGGTCCACATACGGACTTAACCTCAAAACCGCGATTCTCGTGCCTGCCGTTTATGAAATCGAATATCGACGAGTTTCGATGAGATGTTGTTTTGATCGGGGTTTTCGAGACCCGAAATCATCAAATTATCGATCGAACCCTTTTTTTTCGTATATTCAAGCCGCTCGGACGATCGACAAGTGTCAAGTCACTCACACATGTCACTTTCTCAATTATGATCGAGGGTTTAAAGTCCGCTGGGATCGTGGATGATTTTTGTCGAAAAGGAGACAAAATCGACTGTCGAATTATTAATAAAGTCTCCCCAGTGTTTTATTTGCTCGAATTTAGTCGATTGATAGGTTAAAAATGCCGTTTTATTGCGAAAACCGTTGCACAGTTCTGTTTTACCGACCGAGTAGAATCGAACCGATTCTTTCTTTTGAATGCATCGTCTGCTACCAAACGGCCCTGCAGGCTGTCATTGTTTAGTGAAATAAAATGTGATATTTATACAATAATAAGACAAAAATATGATCGATATACGTACGAAAATCCCGAGCTACAGCAACCTGACGTCTTACGATTTTATATTGACCGGATTGAGAGAGTTTCTCATAGAAAAAGACGTGACCTTATTATCGCTATGGGCAGTGTTCATCATAGTCTTCACTCTTTCGAGTCTCATTATCCTCCTAAAAAGTGAGTATACCGCTTATCGCCTGAGGAAAACCTCAACTATCGTCAATTTCCCCCTTTTATCTCGCACAGAAAAACACGACGAGGTATTTTCCTTCCCGGAGGATCAAATTCTTCCTACACCCGCGCAGAGGTACGACTCCGCGGACTATGGAAGGGAGGAAAAATCCAGCGTCGTAAACTACAAGCATTTGCTGACGCAGCTTCACTACGTTACAAGCGTAAGACGAATTCAAAGATTCGATCGGACTGATAATTGAACGTTTTGCTTTCTTCCATTTTGCAGAAGTGCAAAGACAGCCGTTACGCCTCAAAGTGTATCAGGCTGGTCCGAGACTGTCCGTACTTGGTAAACGTTAGCCTGGAACCCACGGGGCTCACTCCGTTTCAAAGAGTTTGTTACAACGGTCACACGTGTCTGGTTGAATACATGCTGGCTAAAGGTGATGGAATAAGATTAGAATCTTTAGATCAATTGTCTTTATTAACGATTATTTTTAACATTGCAGGCGCCAATCCCTGGCTGACTACACAATCTGGTGAAAACGCGCTCTGCCTGGCGGTTTACTATCACATAAAGCACCCGGAGACGGAGGATCTCTCGTGTCTGGATATTCTGTTCAATTCAGGTCCGAGGGACACGTTTTTAATTTTTTGTCCTGGACGGGGTCAAAATTTCGAATTTTGATTCAGAATTATGCGTTTCGGTACTCGCATAGTCGTTCGGAATTTTGAGCCCGTCCCTATTTTCTGTCTAGGATAAAGTATTGATACCGTTTCTTTGTTATTAGGATGCACCCTGGACCCGAAGAGCAGATTGTTCGAAGTTATTTTAAAAATGGCTACGCAAGGTTGCCACAAGCGTCTGACAGAGTGGATACTGCTACACGCGAACGTAGCGGCTGCCGACCAGAGAGCCATGTCCGTGCCCCTGGCCTTCAAGAATATCGAAGGATATTCTCAGTACAAACCCGTGTTCAGACGTTAACGTTAAGACAGAATAGATACAGCAACGTAATTGACGTAGGATTAAAATAAGAAAAAATACGTCGGTATTTTTATAAAATAGTTTTTTTTTTTAGATCGTAGTTAAATTTTCTTTTTTATTATAAACATTGTTAAGAAATCGAAAGTTTATGCACATACTTATTTACGTATGTGCGAACGCGGTTGTTATAATTGTTATCAAACATAGTACCTAGTATAGACAGTAATATGGAATCTAGATCTAGATTTAATACTTTTTCAATTGACTAATTACCTAACGATGACGAATTATTAACTGTACAATTTTTGTCGGAATTAGGCGTTTTATAAATAATTTAAGTATCATGTTAATTAGATTATGGGTAAATTAAGGAACTAGAATTACAAAATAGACACACTCCTGCATATACACGTAAAAAAAAACCATCTCGTTCCCTATACTTGCAAAGTACGCAATTTATAGTACAGCCCTTGCTTCGCAACGAGCTCTGCATGAGTTCCGCTCTCTGCGACGACTCCTTTATCCAAGACGCAAATCTTGTCTGCGTCCTGGATCGTAGTTAGCCTGTGGGCTATCGTTATGCACGTTCTGCCTTCCTTCGCCTCATCCAACGCCGCTTGTACGATCTGTGAAACGATTAAAAGCGTTATTATTAACAGTCGTCGCCTCGAACGCGATTTTAGCTCCAAAAATCGCACCTTTTCACTCTCCGCGTCGAGAGCAGAAGTGGCTTCGTCCAGCAAAAGAACTTTCGGGTTTCCAATCAGAGCTCTGGCGATAGCGATCCTCTGTTTCTGCCCCCCAGAAATCTGAGTACCCTTGTCTCCAAGCTTTGTATCATAGCCGAGAGGCAAAGACGAGATGAAACTATGTATATTTGCTTTCTTAGCCGCGCTGACGATCTCAGACATCAGAACTTCTCTCGAATTATCACCGTAGGCAATATTTTCGGCTATTGTTCGAGCGAACAAAGACGGTTCCTGGGAGACTATTCCCAGATTCGATCTCAAAGAGGCGAGAGTCACCGACGATACGTCTTTGTTACCGAGTAGCTGTAAAAATACCCGTTCGCATCAATGTTCACAATCTAAATAAGCTTACGAATAAGCTCATGATACTCACAACATTGCCAGAATTTGGATCGTAGAATCGTTCGAGTAATTGAATCGTCGTGCTTTTTCCACATCCGCTGGCCCCGATCAGGGCGACTGTCTTTCCCGCGGGTATTTCCAGATTCAGATCCTGTAGTACTTTGACGTTGGGTCTGGACGGGTACTCGAACGTGACAGACTTGTAGTTTACTTGATCTGCGTTTTTCTGTAATCAATTGGATTGAGTATCGAATGAACGGTATTCTAGCGATGAATTATCTTACCCATTTCTCTTCATCCGGATTCTGAGGGTCTACTATTTGCGGTTGTCTTTCAAAGAGTGAAAATATTTTCCCAGCTGCGATCAAACCCTTCTGATAGTTTGGCGCAAAGGCTGAGGCGTTGGCGACCATCACAGTTCCCATAATGAGAGCCTGGGCGACCCTGAGAAGTAGAAAAATGTGTTATTCGTTGTGAATAACGTCCTTTGGAATGCGTTCACGCACTTGAATACGACGGTGTAGTCCAGTCCTTCGTTGACGATCAGAACTCCTCCGTACCAAATACAAACGGCGTAGGCAAAGTACAGAACTGATCTTCCCATGCCAAAGACGACGCCACGCAGATGAGTGTTTCGCTTAGCGACCTGGAAGGCGGGTGCCACCTCCTTGGCGTACGCCAGCTGGAACGTTTCTTCAGATCCGAGACTGATTACCGTTCGAATATTGGTCACTGCTTCAACGGCAATCTGAAATATCAGAATTAATTGATAAACTGTTACGACTCGTCTACCGAATGTATTCACCTTGGTCGACGATCCCAGGGTCGAATGATAGTTTAGAGTCTCCTGGCGAGTCAAGGAGGCTTGCAAGTACATGGATATGAGGATCAGCGGCATAAACGCTGCTCCAACGAGTCCAAGTCTCCACTCGTAGTACATGGCGAGTCCCAAGCCGAGGAAAATTGTACTGATAGACTGTATGAGGGTGCCGATTCTCTGGCCCGTTGCTCCTTGCACAGCGGCAGCTTCTCCCGAGAGCTTGGCGCACAGAGCACCGGTCGCGTTGCTGGTCTTGTCAAACCAGGCCATTTCCTGTTTCAACATGGTTCCAAAGGCCAATTCTCTGAGGCGCATGGTCAGTCTTTCACCAGCGAGTCCAAAAACGAATATCTGTATGAAAGTTGCGAGTCCGACCAAGAGGCCAACGCCCACGAAGTAGAGACAGTACACGTTCGCTTCGTTCCTGATCTGAATCTCATCGGTGTATGATAAAATCTGAAAGATAGAAATCAGACTCCGTAGTCTGCGATTTGGAGTTGAATCTGAACGCCGATGCTTACTCCAAGGATATCTCCAAACAGAATGGCGAACAAGGGCGTAGAAGCTCCGACAACGATGGCGGTGAAACAGGCGATAACGATGAAGTGCGTTTCGGGCGCGTTGTACCGCAGAACGCTCATCATAGAAACTGAGTCTGCCTTCACAACTTCCTCTTCCTCGATCTGAGGGAAATATCAGTATTAAAATCGTCCCCAGGACAGCAATGGATGAGAAAAGTATCATAATTCTAGACACCTTCGCGTTCATAACGATCTTCTCTTCATCTTCGTCGTCTTCGTCGTCTTCTTTGTTTTTGATCTGAGCCTTGATCCCCGATTCTTCGAGATCAGATACCTGGGCGGTGATAAGGGAATAGTAATGCTGTTTCAGCGCCATCAGTTCGTCGTGAGTTCCTTCCTCCACCATCGCGCCGTCGGAGAGAACGATTATTCTATCTGCTCCACGTATAGTGGACAGTCTGTGGGCTACGATGATGGTCGTTCTTCCTTGACTCGCCTGAGGAATGCAGAACAAAGTTTAATCATTTTCGCATGATTTACGCCTCCTTCTAATCACCTTCTCGAGCGCGGCTTGTACTCTGGCTTCGCTTCGCGTGTCCAGGGCAGAAGTAGCCTCGTCGAGCAGCAGGATCTTCGGTTTCCTTACCAAAGCCCTAGCTATGGCAATTCTCTGCTTCTGTCCGCCGGAAATCTGGGCTCCCCTCTCTCCAACTAGCGTGTCGTATCCCTGTAAATAATTGATCAATGATTGATATTGAATAGCGACAACCTCAGTCCACTATACGCAGACTCACGTTCTGCAGTTTCATGATAAAGTCATGAGCATTAGCTTCCTTAGCCGCAGCGATGATCTCCTCGTCCGTCGCGTCCTGTTTCCCGTAGCGAATATTTTCAGCTACAGTTGTTCCGAACAACACAGGTTCCTGACCAACTATTCCCATCTTGCTCCTCAGCCAGGCGACATTCAAGTCCTTCAAATTGTGACCATCAAGACTGATCTAAATGCGGATTGACAATACTATTAGTTTGCATTCAGGGTGATAAGATTTCCTCCAAATTTACCTGACCGTCGTCAGGATCGTAAAATCTTTGTATCAGCTGGATACAAGTTGATTTACCGCATCCAGATCCGCCGACCAAAGCGACTGTCTGTCCCGGATTGATGGTCAGGTTCAGGTTTTTTAGTATCTGCACATCTCTCCTAGAGGGGTAATTAAAGTTGACGTTTCTGAAGTTGATGGATCCGTTGAAATCCAACGGTTTAAGACCATCGTTAGACTGACTGTCTATCGAAGATTTTCGTTCAATGACGGCGAACACCTTGGCTCCCGCAGCCCTGGCGATACCAAAAGCTTCTATGAACGGAGAAGCGGTTCCGAAGTTCATCGATCCCATCATAACTGCGAAGAAGACCTGCGAGGGTTTTGAGATTGTTAGAATCGTACAGAAAATCGCGTGGACGTTCCCCGACTCACCGTTATCATGGTAGCAGCGTCGTATATTTGATCGGCAGGATCGAGGTTCCTGTCTCTGATAACGAGTCCGACTCCGTACCAGAAGGAAAGAGCGTAGCTGGAGTATATGCAGAGCCAAAGGAGGCCGAAACCGAGCCCGGCGAAGAAACTCCGCTTGACATTATTCTTGTAGGCAAAAACCAAATTCTCGGCGTATCTCTTCAGCTCCAATGCCTGGCCTCCGAAGGCGACGACCGTTCGCATGGTGGATAAAACCTCCTCGGCTATCGCTCCCGCCACCGCGTAGGCGTCCATTTCACCACGGGCCAGGCGGGAAGTTAACTGTAAAAAATTGTTTACGTAAGGACGAGGCTGTTGAGGCATCACTTCTAATCAGTATCGATATCAGGTACAGATAGAGGAGAGACGGAGTTATGTAACTCGTACCATTGCCACTGTTCCAAGAACTATCATCGTAACCGGTAACGAAACCATGCAGACCAACGCCAGTTGCCACCCTTTGACGAAGGCTAAAATTATGCTTCCAAAAAACCCGCACATATTGTGAGCGAACATGACAGCCTTTTCAGAAATTCCATCCTCAAGTTTAGTTATGTCCCTGGAGAGAAGATAAAATTAGTTCACTTTATACACATATGTGATGCGTCAGCCGGGGAAAGACTCACTCCGCTAATCTGCTCGCTATATCTCCGCTCTGGGTGAGATCGTACCAGGCGATTTCTTGGTGTAGCGCAGATTGAAGGTACATGTTTCTTATTCTGTGTATCTGGCGCTGTCCGACGTAATTGAACAACATTATGCTGAGGTAGCTGAGAACGAGCATGATTATTCCAAGCATGGTGTTCCAGAATGCAAAAGTGAGAACAGCGTCCATCAGATTATCGGTGTTTCCTGTCAACGCAGCCTCTATCAGAGACCCGATTAGGTCACCGTAAATGTAGGTGTTCGCTGGCTGGACGAGCCCCGTACCAACGGCTCCGAGGAGACCGATGAATAGGAGAAATCTCTCAAAAGAATCAGTGTAGCGATACTAAAAAAAATTAATTAACGGATGATCGATGAGTTTGAACTGCGATCAGTCTTTTAGATAACAGGAAATATGAAATATATAAAACTAGAATCTCACCAATGCGAAAAATCCGATATTAGGATATTCCGGCGGTGTTTTTTTTTCCTTTTTAACTTTTCTGAAATTGGTGATAATTAGTCGTCGGTTGATAATTGGAAAATTACGATCGAAGGGTATCACTCACTCATTTTCATCTTTGCCTGTAAAATCTTGGCTAGATTTGAACGCAGTTATTTTGACGGGATGAACTTTTCCCGTATCACTGCTGCGCTCCAAATCCGGTATGACGAGATTTAATTTTTTGCTATTTTTCATGACGACGACGTGAGGAAAGAAACTTGCAGACTGGACGATGCATCTGTATACGCCAGGTATAAATATGTAGCCGCTAAGCCGATCGGCTATATCTTATCAGTATTTTTTCAGAGATAGCACGCGAGATCCTCGATTGGAATTGAATACCGCAAGTCACTGTGACAATCGAACGTCCAAATTACGCATTCTGTTACGACAAACAATAAATCTTTGTTTTACATGATGTAAGAACACAAAAAACTTTGCAAGCAATACAAATTTTCAATTTGAAGATTCCAGATGTTATGAATCTGTGAATTGTAAATAATCAACTATTTCGGTCATTTCCAGAGCTTCCAGTAAAATTAATTAATATAGCAATGAACGGTAACAGTTACGTGTGATAACCGTCTCAAGGTGAGTCATTTTTCGTGGTCAGTCTAGCTCACGATCGATTTTTCACCGCTATGAACGAATGAAAGCTGGACACCTTCCAGACCAGCATTGATTCGTTGTGTTATCATGTTCCTAATCAATATAATCTGTTAATAATTTGAGATCGTTTCAGTCGTTGTGTTTATGCCAAATAACGAAGAAATTTTATTCTGAAAAATACACGATTCCTTATGTTTATAAATGAATGTAATATATTATAGTCTAACTATTCTTCTCTCTTATTGAAAAATCACGTGCTTCTGTTGAACGAAAAATAAAAAAATAAACCCAAGATGCACGATGCATTGGAAAAATGGAACAAATTATTTTTCGCCAATCGCACGATCAACACTGACGGCGAAATTCGGTAGTATGATGTAAAGTAGAAGTAATACTATGCCATAAGCCCTAGATTATTCGAATATACATATTTTAGACTCGGTAAAAACAAGTCTAGGCTTTTCCCATGTTTGAGAGTTCTTTGATCTGGCCGATCAGATACGCGCTGTAGGTCTTGAAGTCCAGCGGCGTGACCGACACGACAATAGATTTCAATCTGTTCTCATCCTAAAGAGATAAAGATCAATCATAAATACTTTCGGTCAGATAAGACATGGTTTTCTAAACGTGTTTCGCGTTTTTTCACTTACGCTGTAGTTTTCCATCTTGACGCGGAGCTTGAAGAGGAAAGTCTTGAAGGCTGCTTCTCCGAACTTCTCAAGATACACGTCGTTGTTGGTCTCTTTGAGCTCGCCGAGCTCTTGGGCAGTCAGTCCCATTATCTTCTCTGCCTCGTCGTTGAACGCTGTGACCCACTGGTTGTCCGTCCAATCGGCAAGATTGATCTAGAATTTTTTAAACCATCGATTAGATAATTCTGACTGGGTTTTTTCTTCATATTCACGAACAAAGTAAACAAATATGAATATGAATACTAACGCTGGCCAGTAGCCGATATTTGAAGTTTGGATAGTCTCGATTGCATTTCTCGCACCTGTACATCTCGTTGTTTTGATCGATGAGCTTAAATCGAAGATAAAGAGATGATTAATCTGTGCAAAAACGAAAACGAAACGTTGATCTATAAAGAAAAATCACCTTTTTCTTGCAGTCGTCGGACGGACAAGCCTTGTAAAGCGAATTTTCCGATCTGATCATATTGATCGTAGCCTTGACGACGAAGTAATCTGCACTCTCCCTGCAGCCGAGCTGCTGGTCTTTGGCCTCCTTGAAGGTCAACCATGGTCCGTTCATCCCGCCGCTGCCTCCGCCCAGTCCCTTAGAGATGACATGGACGTTCTCCGTGCAGCCGGTCGTCGCGTACCAGCCCCTCAACCTGATGATCAAAACCGTGAGTTTCAATTCAGATCCAAAGAAAAATTAATGCGACGCTTGTACACGAGCTCGTTTGCACCTGTGAGCTTCCGGCAGGTCCGGGTCGACCTGAAGTACGGATGAATTGAGCGTCGAGAGAGACTTTCCGCCGTTGAACTCGGAAATCCTGGCCCCTTTAACGGCCACAACTGGGTTTGACTCGCCGTTAAACTCCTCCGCTTGGGAGCCCCACAGGGTCAGGGTGACCTGGAATCGGAAAGTAAATGGTAAACGATGTCGATATTCGTCAGGTTTTTTTTTTTTTTTTAACATTGCAGCATTTTTTCACCATGGTATTGCTTTCGTCTACGAGATTGACTTCCCGTTTTTTCAGTTCCTTTTTCGTCGCTCTGGCCAAGAGGGTCGTTACGTCGCTGCAGGATTTGCAGACCCCCAGGACATCTGGTGGGAGTATAATTGTTCGATTAGGATCTTACGAGTGGTCGATGTTTGGGTTTTTGGGAGACAAAATTACCGATGATAGCGCTTGGGTCCTTTCCCTCGATAGCGCTGATCGGAGAGAAGTCGTACTTCACCGTCGGGATCTCTGCGGACTCGTCGTGGCACGGTACAATCTCAGTGTCCGCCCCCATCGTCATTTCGTACTCATTCTTCAGATTGCTGAACTGCTTGTTGGCCGGTTTCAGCTGGCATCTCGAGACGTAGTAAATCTTTCCGAGCTGTAATCGGATAGAATTCAGTAAAAATTCAGGGTTTCAAACACTGCGTTTTTGCGCAGAGAATACTCGGGGCTCCGTTTCACCTCGATCACGTTGTAAAACTTGTCGCACTGATCCCTGAACGCCGTGCAACGAATCTCTCCACTTTCGTCCACCAGGTCGATGGAAAACAACGAACCTTCCCCACGAGAATTACTCCACGTTCTGATAGTCGATTTGTTCGATACTCTGGCTCTGATTACCCAGCTGGAAAAAATAGGGAAATGTATCAATAATTCTTTTGTTTTCGTCGATGAAAATCTATTTTCGGTCATTTTAGAATCCTAAATCAATTTTTCGGATCATCATTGTAGGATTACGGTCCCAAGTTTTGGAGTAATCGAGCAATCTGAAGGCGTTTAGCGGATCGAATCGACCAAATTACCGATTTTGGTACGGGCTAAGAGCAGCTATGGGAGTCGTGTGGATTCCGCTCCCTGTGGAAAGTGATTCGTTGAGTTGTGATTGCTGCTGCTGCTGCTGCGGACGCCCTGTGAAGCGAGCAAAAGTTTCAATCACAGATATCGAATCGTTCGATCTAAACAAATCATTGTATATTTATCAATCGATCCTATGATTTACCAAAGGTCCTTGGATTGGCTCGTGGCGAAGGCGCCTGTGGGGTCGGAGCCGCGTCTCCGTTCTGCTGACCCACTTCTTGCTGAGTAGGTTCTCCGATCCTCCTCCCGACCTCGGAGCCAGGAATCTTGACGTCGATGTTCAATATGACCATGACTCTCCTGAGAAGAGGAAAAAGAAGGAGATAAAATTGAGACAAGCTCTTTTCAATTCATGGCGACCGCTAAGTAGAGTTCATCAAATTCCCAAACTACAATTCGATCTAGCAGCATAATTTTTATGTAAATGAGCCCCAGATATTTTATTTTTTTGACTCATTTTCAGTGAATAATTAAACAAATTCTTTTGTTTTGTTTTGGAAATTTTTCACGCACAAACAAATAAATAAATAAATGAATAAATCCTCCGACTTCTTTATCGCAAATTTGTTATCAATTTGTTATCAATATAGCCACGGCGAATTCGGGCTGCAAAAAGGGATCCGCTGCTCATTTCCGGCAACGAATAGATATGAGACCGAATAAATATATTAGAAAAACACGCTGTATGTACATGACGGAAATTTTGTTCACGATGTCCAATTCAGCAGTTCAGCCTCGGCAACGACGCAAAACTGAAGGAAATTCAGCTCCATTATTCTGTCGCTAGCGACGACCGTAGTCACTCGATCTGACAAACGAAAATCACAGTGATCTGACCTCGGCTATCGCCAGAAAGAGCGACCCATGAAATCACACCTTGGCATTATATTGTTTACTGTATTAATTCATTTATTTCTTTTCTCTCGTTAGTCGGACTCGTCTACAGGCGGCGTTGGACTGTTTCATTCGACGAAGCGGCTGTAAATGAATGAATAATGGTAAAAGAACGAGAGATATTCACCTCTGCCTTCCGGAGTTGTTGATCATGCTTATGGCGTATCGGTTGATCTGGCATACGGAGAACTCTGTCAATTGGTCGTCGAGGATCAACTGGTTCAGCTGCGTCGCCAGCATGGCGTACGAGTTTATCCTGACGCCGTCGGAGACGAGGAGGCGGAAACGTTCCTGCGTGCTGGCCGATGCCAATTTTTTGTGACCCTATATAAATGAAATTAGGAAGAGACCTTGATAATCGTTTTGAGGGAATGAATGAAGATATTGTGAAATTCGTTTACCAGTATCTGTAGGATCGGTTTGTCGACCTCGACTCCCGCCATGATTTGCTGTAAATGTAATCAAAATTGCGAATAAAAATGGTCGAAAATGGTTGACCGATATTCTCGGGTGTTATACTAACGTCAAGAGCTCCTTCGGAGAGTTCGATCATTTCGGCGACGATTTTCTCCTAGTTTACGCGACGAATATACGAGAAGTTGGGAAAAGTCACAAGAGGTCGTGGCTGAATGCTCCTACGCAGCGATTTCGTTTGTTTACAGCGTGTTCGGTCTGCGCGGATCGACTCCTTCGATTGTACGTGTACCCCTTTCTTCGAGGTTAGGATTCCCTTTCGACGTTCTTTTCGCGCCAAGAACGCGTCCGAACGTGTTTTCCTCGGCCACCGTCGGGATGTGGGCCGCGTTGAACGATAGAATCGACGCCATATTTAGATCCCAAAAACGGCGGCAATTCAAATCGAGTTGTCAGTCGCGAGCGTTAGGAAAGTTTCTTGAATTTATTTTATTCTCTAATCTAATAATTTGACGATTAGCATTGATGAAAAACATATTGCACCTAATTTATTACAGTTGGTTTTCGCGTGAATCGAGTTTTTTCAATACATCGTTTGAACTTCGCGGTCGCGTGTGACGTCACACAGCACAGTTGTACCGTCTGGCGGCGCTGCGGACAACAATGGTCAACAGAATAAACATGGCGGTTGATGTACTGTGTGACGTCACGTGGCGTTTTAAGCTTGATAATTTTCAGTCATCTGGAGCTGATTCTACGTAATTGTTATAGCAATTATGACGCACCCATTTATCATGGACATTTGTTAAGGTTCAATCCGAGGAAACTTCCCTGACACAAATCAAAAATGGCAATGATCTTGTTAAGATAGTCAGCACATTGGCTAAAATAAAGCGCTAATTGTAAGAGCTAATGAGTGAGGATACTTTTATGTGCAGGGGTAAATTTGTGCTTCACGAATACAAATTCTGCAATTTTATTTTTATCAATCAATTATAATTCTCAAAAATAAATGTTCTTGTATTTATAAATAACAGGCAATCCTCGTAAACACGTTATGTTTGCAGATGCATATTTATTATTATGAACAATAGCCAATAACATATACTAACATAACATAACACAACTAACATTGTAACATATCGCGTGTCTATGTACACCCAGGGAAATTGAATCTGAAGCGCCCGGCATAGGCAACTGAACATACACCTGTAATTTGGTTGGCAATGCCACGGTGTAACTCGCCGCCGAAAAAATTGACGAGCTATAACGCTTGGCATTGCCAACCAAATTACAGGTGTATGTTCAGTTGCCTATGCCGGGCGCTTCAGATTCAATTTCCCTGGGTGTACTTGGCAAGGATAATCAACGCAGCACTGATCAGGAGGACTTTATCTTCTCCATTCAATACTTTTGTACCTACTCTCCCTTACTATTTTCTCTAGTTTATAACAACGACTTCAATTTTTCACATCTGTCCTCTGAATTAAAATATCATTCGCTTCTTTTTCACATTAATTATCTTACAGCTATTTCTTTACAGTTTCTTTTTTCGTTTCTCACCAATTACGCTATCGCAGTCGAAGATATTCACAAATGAAATACTTTTGATTAGCACCCTGTAATTATATTTCATTCGACAAAAATGTGAACCGCAAGAATTTTTCTTGGCAAACACGTGCCTATTTTTTCACACAAATGTGTCAATAATATTATATATTCTATTATATTCTATATTGTATCGATAATAAATGATTTTATCCAGCTCTTATCATAGTATAATATAACACTGTACGATGAATTATATTTTTTGTAGAAAATTATCTATATCTTCGCTCATTATGTGAAATAATAAATCAGCAATGCATGCACTGAAACTAATAACACCGGAATTATTCTCGATAAAAGTTGGAATCTGGGTGATTAAATCTCCAAAAGAACAGGAGCCCGATCGAGATTCCGGTAGTTTTTCAAAACCGGGTAAACCTCCTCGGTTAAAAATTCGACCACCTGCTCCGGTGCTCTTCCGACAAAAGTCGAGGGATTTAGAAGCCCGTCGAGATCACCGATGATCGGTGAAAAGTACGCATCCTTCCCGATTCTATCTACCAAATCGTTATCCAATCCGTGCTGTTTCACCTGCGCCCCAGCCTCGTGGGAAAGAACTCGAATTTTCTCATGGCAAACCTGTCTGTCTCCGCCAGCCTTGACCATCGCCACGATGACGTTCTCGGTAGACATGAAGGGAAGTTCCTGAGCTACGTGTTTCGCGACGACCTTGGGATAGACGACCAATCCTTCGGTGATATTTTGTAGCGTTATGAGAACAGCATCGGCCGATAGGAATTGATTGATTGATTGAAAAACGTTTATTATGCCTTAACCAAGAAGGTCGTAGGGCAAAAGATACAATACATAGCAATACATACATAACATACAATACATAGCAATGAGGCACATAAGATAGAAGGAAATACAAGCAGCGTACAGTATAATGGTAGTTTGGTAGGTTATTAAAGGTAACTAAACTAGGGTTAACGAAGAAGAGCAAGAAAATATGTAGATAACAATAAAGCAATCAACTATGGGTCAATTATAAACTAACTAAGACTAAAAATAAAACTAAAAATAAACTAAAAATAAAACGGAGGGAGCATTTTCTACTGGAATAGAGCAAATAAAAAGAAACAATAAAGTAAGCGCAGAAGGCAAGAGTAGTCCGGACAGAAATAAAGCAAATAAAGAGAAACAATAAAGTTAGCGCAGAGAGCGAAAGTAGTCCGGACAGAATACAATAGCGTAAATTAAACTAGAATAAGATAGGTAGACAAATGGAGAGAAACAATAAAGTTAGCGCAGAGAGCGAAAGTAGTCCGGACAGAATACAATAGCGTAAATTAAACTAGAATAAGATAGGTAGACAAATGGAGGGAGTGAGATAGGAAGGCCTCCGCAAGAACTATTCTGCGGTTCGCAGAATCGTCCAAGGTGCGTTCCATCCATTGAGTGGCCGCCGTTTGTAGAGTGTTGCTCGCCAGGGTCATCAGATGACGAGCTATGCCGCAGCAGCGTTCCGAACGCATCGGGTTTCGCTTGTAGGCCATCGCGCTTGACCCTATCTGCGTCGACTCAAAAGGCTCTTCGACCTCTTTCATGTTCGCCAGAAGACGTATGTCGCTGCAGATCTTGTGGACCGTTCAAGCATTCGGCGTCAACTTTTCTCGAATACGTCTGACCGGTGACGGCGTAGTGCTTCTCGAATCCAGCCATCCGGGTGACGATACGGTCTAGCTGTTTGACTTTTTCTCCATCACCGTTGAAAAGCTGTAGGAAGGAAGCCTGCGTGCCAGTGGTACCCTTGACGCCTCTGAACCTGAGGTCGTTTCTAGCCCTGCGGATGGCTCTTTCGTCGAGGAGTAGATCGTGGAGCCAGAGACTAGCCCTTTTTCCAACAGTGGTCAACTGGGCCGGTTGAAGGTGGGTGAATTCCAGGGTGGGCAGGGACCGATACTCGTTCGCGAATTTGCATTTTGCATCATTTTTTTCCCTCTAATGCTTGTTCAATACGGAGTTTACCGTATCTTTCAAAGATGCGATCACTTCGGTGGGATCTTTGGCTCCGACCACTGCAGTTCCAGAAACAATCATGTTAGCACCTGCCTCTGCACATGCGTGTATGGTACTCGGTCCAACTCCTCCGTCAACTTCGATATCTAAAGTAGGATAATTCGTTCTGAGCCATCTGACTTTCTCCATCATTGGCTCCATGAATTTTTGACCCCCAAATCCCGGCTCGACGGTCATTATCAGTACCATATCTGCCAAATCTACGTAGTCAACTACAACGTCAACAGGTGTCCCAGGCTTCAGAGCTACGCCCACCTTCATTCCCGCTTCCTTAACTTTTCTGCAAATCAAGGGTACATCGGTAACGGGTTCGACATGAAACGTGTATTGATCGACCCCGGCATCGGACATAGATGCGATCCACTGTTCGGGTTTAGAAACCATCATATGCGTCTCGAAGAAGACATCTTTGATTTTATTGCGAAGACACTTGACCAGCGGGTGACCAAAAGTGAGGTTGGGAACGAAATGACCGTCCATCACGTCCAGGTGGAGGTAATCCGCTCCGCTATCCAACAGGCGCTGTGATTCATTGTGTAAATCAGCCAAATCTGCGTTTAATATCGATGGCCCGATTTTGGCAGACAGGGACTTGGACATTTTTTAACTGTGGAATGGCTTCAGCCGGACTTTGTACCGTTTAAAATCACCGCGTGAGCACGGAGGTACAGACCACACCGCCGACCCCGTTCTTGAAATGGTTTAGTTTCTTTGATTGACTGACTGTCCAGTTAGTTGTTGTTGTCGGTTTGAGAATTCGATGCGTACTGTCGATTGGAAGTTCAAGTAGAAGAAAGAATTTGAAAGATTTTGGAAAAGTGGAGGGTGCAGGAGTTTGTAACGAGAGTTGGGATTGGTCGAGTTAGTCAAGTGGGGGGGTAATTGGGTAATTTCAGGGATAAGTACATAAATTCGAGGAAGGGATGTCCATCGTAGAAGTAGCAGGTGCTCGGGGTTACATAGCTTATGACGGACTCCAGGAAATGTTGGAAACAATAGAGAAGAAATTTGTAGAAATTTACGAAGGCAGGGTCGAGTAAGAAGAATTGGAATTATTGACTTTATGACCACACATTTGGTCGACAATAGCGAAAATTAGTAGAAAGGTTGAGGGTTTTGTGGTCGACGTCCGCTCTATTGTTCAATGTTCAATTTGCGTGATGCCACGCAACGATTATGAACGGTCTATATGGGGTTGTCCACGTCACTACCTAGGCTTCAGACCACAACTTTTTTATTTGCTTCCATACCTTTTTCTATTGTTGTAGCTTTCAGTTTCTGAAATTTTTCAGAATTTTCCAGATTTTTGTAGTGTCTCCTTGAGCCATGATTTTTTTCGACCGAAAAAAAGGACCATTTTTTAAAATCTGAAAAAATTCACAAAAATCGTATGATTAACGTAAAACAGTTTCCCGATCGCGAAAATGTGGGCCGATATTTTCTTATATTTTTTTTACCTGATCCAAACTTTTTTTTTGCTAAGGGGACCAGTACAGCGTGATTCAACAAATTCTCTATACTCCAAAAATCATTTATATCCTATCCAAAATTCTTTGAACATCGAAAAATTGACTTTCTCAAAAATCACTTGTCGTAAGGTTTCAGGCACACGGTTGATCCGATTATGTCTCTCGACATCTCATTTTCTTTGGAGAGCAATGTTTCGTCGTGTGAATGAGGGAAATTGGAGAACAAAATTTTTGGACGAACTTATTTCCAAAAGAGTGACTAGATTGTCGCTAAATTTCGATAACTGACCATAACTCATCACAGGATTTTTTTTCTCAGTTTCCCTCATTCATACGATGAAGAATTTCTCTCCGAAAAAAATGCGACGTCGAGAGATGTAATTCAATTAACCGTGTGTCTAAAACCTCACGACAAGTGATTTTTAAAAAAAATCCATTTTTCTACGTGTAATGAACTTTGGATAAAATATTAATGATTTTTGGAGTATGCAGAATATGTTCAATCACGCTGTACTGGTCCCTTTGACAGAAAAAAAAGTTTGGATCAGGTGAAAAAAAATAAGAAAAATTCGGCCCACATTTTTGCGATCGGGCAACTGTTTTACGTTAATCATACCATTTTTGTGAATTTTTTCAGATTTTTAAAAATGGTCCTTTTTTTCGGTCGAAAAAAAATCATAACTCAAGAAGGGATTTTTTTACAAATCTGGAAAAATTCTGAAAAATGTTTCAGAGCAAGTACAACGATAGAAAAAATTATGGAGCAAATCAAAAAAGTTGCGGTCACGAGCCTAGGTGAATTGACGTGGACAGCCCCATATACAGATCTACTGTTATAAATTTCTGTATCAAGTTTCGTGAAAATGTATGCGAAGCAATTAACGTATACTTTTTGTATATTAAAATTCAACTTTTTCAATATTTCAATATTCATATAACAGTTTTGAAAATTAAAAATCATTCGAAAATTTCATAGCCAAGATATAATAAATTTCATATACAGAATGTTCTGAAAATTGGGGTGGATAATCATATGATATGAAAATTCATGATAATTTCATTCAAAAACGGGTTTCCCCAGCTACAATAATTGCCGAATCGGATCATAAAATATTGCAGAATCAACCAAAAAATGAAAAATCTAAACTTTTAATTGGATGGAGTGTTGATAATTGACTGAAATACCGCTTTGTCGATGAAAACTAAAAAATAAACATAGTATGTTTCGAATCTCCGAAACAGTTTCATAAATTCAACAGAACCGTATCAATATTGAGAACTCGGTATGTTTTTTAATTTCATTCAAATCGCCAGGATTTGTAAATTTCATTCTTGTTTGTATAAGAAATTTCAAGATAGTTATTATCCTCTCACGATACAGAGTCACGATAGTTGTAATTTTTCATTTCAGAACTGACACTAGCGATTGCAGTATCTATGAATAGATTTCCGTTTCTTTTTTCAAGGTTTTTTAATCTAGAATTAATCCTATGACGATCATTCAAATTTGATTGAGAATATTATTCTTTGTACATTGTTGACGGAATAATTTTTGTTTAATCAAAATCTACGCGCCTGTATTCAATCGTTGATCTGCAATCGCTCGGATGGGCTACACGCGTCTTTTCATTTCTGCGCTCGCGTGGGGGCGCGGGCGTGGAGATGACGGACGCTGCGCTCGAAGACATCGACACGAAGAGGACGCCGACCGCTGTGCCAATAATTTTTTTTTTCTCCCTTGCTCTGTATTTTTAGCTTATCCTCAGAATTGATCGAATAGTATCGCAACAAATTGTTTGCAAATCTCTAAATGGTACTTGTGAGATATTATTTGGTAAATTTCTGATATACCGTCGCGCCCTGGTGATGTTTCTGTTTAATTCTGATAAAAATTATATCGCGTGTCTAATGGCATAAGGTCGTAAGCGCCAAAAACGCGATTTTGGTGGCAAAAGGTCGTATAATTTTTTTTTTCACGTCATTCGCTCCGAAAACGGTCAAAACGTATAGATCAATTGAAATTACGAGTTCGAAAAATGTAAGTGCAAAAGGTCGTAAGTTGGGCGGATACGTCGTTCTTTCATTACAATTTTTAAGGAAGATTAAAAAACAAAATAAAAACAGAAAGTCGTAAGCGCCAATTTAAAAAAAAAAAATTTTTCACGTTTTTTTCAAATAGCCGTGAAAACTCGTGAAACGCAAAGAAAAATCGAAATCGACGTCGTTTCGAAAATTTCGATAAAAAATATTCATAGGTAACTGCAGAAGGTCGTAAGCGCCCAACTTACGACCTTTTGCACTTACATTTTTCGATCTCGTAATTTCAATTGATCTATACGTTTCGAACGTTTTCAGAGCGATTGGCGTGAAAAAAAAAAAATTATACGACTTTATGCCATTATAAACAGCAAAACGTCGTATAATGGCGCTTACGTCCTTATGTCATTAGACACGCGATATGATTTTCCCTCCTATTTTATCAAATTCCTAACACAATAAGAACATCAGATATTATTAACATATGAACAGTTTAACAAAAATAATATATAAAGATAATTCAACAAAATACATAATAAACAATCAACTTATATGCTAGATTTAGATCCTTCGGATCTAATTTGAACTCTTGAGTACATATGCACAGTTTAAGTTATTCTCTCATTTGTATACGTAGATATAAGTACCTACGTGTATGTATAAATAAATGTATATATATATTTTATTTATTTATTTTTTATTTTCCTCTCTCTTTAATATAACCCTATCATCAACCATAAATAATATAAATATAATAAATTAAGAAATTTCTAAATATTTAAACAACTAATATTCCAATTTTTAACCCTTCGGAAATCTTTTACACTCACTTATCAATTATACATGAAAATATTATCACTTAATTGACTACCATCCTAACAAAAATAAAAAATAATTTAACATCTTATCAAATCACAATAAACATTATCCTAATTAAGTAACCCTTCGGTAAATGTTCCCCTCAGAGTTAGTCTCAGGGCCCCTCGCCTCATTGATCTGTTCAAAACAGAATTTTATTTTCAATAATAAAGCTAATCAACCTGAGGAGGACCTCCGTTCCGGACTTTATGGCAGCTTTATATATTGGCGAGTCGAACTCTACCCCCCTCTTCCTCATAAATGCGGCAAAACCAGGTCTTTGTCTATCGTACAATGAACACCACCAAAAAACCTGTTCCAGCGTCTCTTGATTTTCTCCACACTCGCATGTGTCGTCCTCGATTATGTTCATGCGTTTCAAATGGGCCTTTAATCTGTTGTGTCCTGACTTTAAACTATTTGCAATCCCGATTCTTTGTCTATCCAGGCCTAGGTCCTTAAACCACACGGAAGGGGAGAAATCTGGGGCGAATGAAACAAACCTATATAGCTCCCTTTGGATCGGGAGGTAACGAATAATTGCGAATGAAGACTCTTGTTTTGCCAACCGCCACACAATGATACACACGCATTTCATATCGCATCTCTGTTTACACCTTGCTAAATTTTACTAATATTGGCTGTGTAGCTCGATAATTTAGCAAGGTGATCATTTCGTAAGGTGCACTTTTCGAAATGAGCTGGGTCGAGTACCGTTTTCCGAGGCTGACAATGAGATTTATTTTAATCAGATAACGTCAATCGCTTCTATCATCGAAATACTACGCTATTATTTTTTTATTGTAAAAACTCAACGGGATTTTTAATTGTAAAAAAGAAACAGTCACTCGCTTAGTTTTTCTCTTTAGACTCTAACGGATAATTCATATTCTAATAAGTCAAACATTGGTACTCGGTTTACAATGTAAGCGATAAATAGAATCTTAGACTTTGATATCACAGAGAGAAACCTATTTACATATTTTCAAATATAGCTTCATAAAGTAGATAGTTCCTCAAGCGTTTGATACATCGCTTTTGTCTTTTTCTGTCTTTTTTATTTCTCCCTCTTTCGCAATCGTCGGATCCCGTTTCCCGACTTTGTTTCGTCGACTCGAGCCAGAGGTCCGTCACCCTCGGCCTTCTCTTCGAGTATTTCGTTCGATTCTCTGAAACTAAAAACATCCTCTTCTTCCAGACTCGATTCCGAATTATCGTCTTCCCTTTCCGACGCGGCTTTTGAATTCTCGAGGCTTTCAGGCTTCGGACCAACTTCTCTCTCTTCGGTTTGACTTCTCGCCATTCCCGCCGTTAGCTTAGCGGCTCTTTAATTCCTTCCGATGAGCTACTAAGTCCTTCAAAGCCTCGCTGAACAGCATGAGGGTCTCTGAAATTGGCCTGTTTATGTAGTTCTCGGATATCTGATCGAACCGATCGTCCTCGTCGGACGATAGCTCGTTCCTCAGCTCCTTAAACTGGTCTATAATTTCCTTCAGATTTTCCGTCGCGCCTTTGATCGCCTTAATGTCCTGCGTTTCAACGATGTATTTGTCCATTTCTTCGATATTCTCCTCCAAAGATACCGCTCCGATTTCCTCAGAGTGTAAATCGTTGTAATCATCGTCCGCCCATTTTTTCAAAGACACCGGATCTTCGGAGGCTAAATCCTTCTCGAATTCTTTGAACTGGTTTATTATGTTCCTGATGCTCTCCTTAACGTGAACGACGATTCTCTTGTTGATTGGCTTCGGCTTCTCTTCCTTTGCCTTCTGCGCCGGTTCGGTTTTCTCCGCTACGCCACGCTTCTGCTTCTCATACTCTGCTTTATACACTCGAGGTTCGTTATCGTTCAAACTTTCTTTCTTTGACTTGACTTCCCCCATTTTTTTCTGTATCATTTTTTTCACCGATTTCTTGACGTTTCCACTCGTCTTATGATCCTCTATCTTGACGTCGATATTCGGTTCACTTTCTACGAGAATTTTCACAACTTCCGGCGCCACAGTTTGAGGTGGGTCTCTGATTTCGTCGTCCAAAACTCTCTCCGTTTCATTCTCCTCGATTTCCTGGGTATCGATTCCTTCCTCAGTCTCCGTACTATAGGCATCAGATCCTCTACCACGTTGTTCTCAGCTTCGACGCTGCTTAGCGTCAGAGTTTGTTCAAGTGGTTTTCCAAAAGCTTGCAAAGACGCCTCGATGTCTTCGAATATTATTCCGATCTGGTCCAGGTCGGGTTCGGGAAGATCGGGAGGCAGTTGTAGATTATTAGCTTCGTCAGTATTCTCGAATTCGTCTTTCAGCTCCCTCCTCCGCCGCGCTTTCGCCGGATCGTATTTCACGTTCGGTTTTCTCTTCATTATGAATATAGTAGGCTTGGTTTTGATCTTGATCGGCGGTATGCCGTTGTAGTTGAGCATAATGTGAGAAAACCCGTCGACAGAGTCTAGAATCTCGTGTGTTTTCATGTACGGTTTTATATTGGGTGAATATTTGCTCTTAGCTTCCATGAGCAAGTGCGTGAACCGCAGCATCTCCGGGGACTCGATCGTGATGTTCTCCTGCTTCGAATATATCCAGTCGTCGTTGGTCTGTGTGAACCTGGAGACTCCGGTCTGCGCAGTTAGCACGTCGATGTGAACGTGGACGGGTTCCACAGCGTCTTTTTCGAGTCTGTGTAGCCTGGCGATGGCCAGACCTCCGGGGTAGTTCGACCCGGCTACGCAGAGCAGGAACATTGAAAGTACCGCGTTTAGAATAACATGACCGAGAACGACGAGGGCGAAGAATCCGTTGAGCGGAGATTTCGCTCTGTTTTCCCATATTCTGTGGCAAGCTGATGCTGCTCCGACGTTGAGAAGCGGGAAGACATAGATAATAAATCTCAGTTCTTTGTGAGGCAAAAATGAGAACAATAAGACGAATAGAATTCCTGGAATAGTGAGAGTACGTACTCTATGGTCCCACAAGATACCTAGCGGTATTAGAAGGTACGAAAAGGCCAGGCCGCGAGGCAGAGCCGAGTAGAAGTACCAAAAGAATGGCGAAGTACCCCATTGATTACTCTTGTTGAGTATCGCGTTGAAGTAGAAAACTTCGCCCTCGGGCCATAGAACCCGATTCCAGAAGATGGAGTCTACCAGGACGGTCAGCCCGAGGAAGAAGATACCCGCGGGTACTGCGATTTTTAGCAATCTTGGCACCGTGATTCTCGTGTTGGCTAAGTCATGGAGAAGAAAGAGGCCCAATAGCATTGCTAACTCGGCTCTGAATATAATGATCGCTGCAGCCGACGCGCATATGAACGTCACATGGTTTTGCCTGAGCCATCCGTACAGGGCGAGTAAAACTAGAGGCATCGCCAAGATGTTTGGCAACGGACGACTGAGGTAATACATAAAGTGGTACTGCGTCACTGTAATCGCGACAAACCATTTGACAAACTTATCGTTAGGGCCGAATATCGACCGCAGAGCCTGTCTGTAGAGTCTGAGAGTAAGGATGACAATCAATCCCAGCACAGCTCTGACGACATACTGGGAACAGAATTTACTCAAATTCGCATAATCCACAGCTGCGACGAGGGGCGTAGCGATGCCAGATATTAAAATCGGTCCAACAAATGTTCTTGGCACAACTCCAGGAAATTCATTATGATCGTATTTAGTCAGGTTAAATCCGTGGTATAGAACATCGTGCATAGCCTGAAGATTGAAACTTTCTTCGACTTTAGTGAAAGGACAGTATAAAAGGTGGACTGCCGCCACTACGATTATTACGTGATCCATTTTTTCAGGCTATATTTAGGCGATTTTTTCATTTGTTTAGCAGATTTTTTTTCTCACTATGTCGACATCTCTCTATTTAATGTCGTAACGTTATCAGTTTTATTTAGATGATTGATGGTAGAGGAATGGATAATTGTCTAACGGTTTGATTCAGTATTGTCAGAAATAGATCCACGACTGTACATACTACATACTGCAGACGACGAGTTCTTAACGTCGTCTCTTCTTGAAATTGTTGAGTTTCTTTGATTGACTGACTGTCCACTTAGTTGTTGTTGTCGGTTTGAGAATTCGATGCGTACTGTCGATTGGAAGTTCAAGTAGAATGAAGAATTTGAAAGATTTTGGAAAAGTGGAGGGTGCAGGAGTTTGTAACGAGAGTTGGGATTGGTCGAGTTAGTCAAGTGGGGGGGTAATTGGGTAATTTCAAGGATAAGTATATAAATTCGAGGAAGGGATGTCCATCGTAGAAGTAGCAGGTGCTCGGGGTTACATAGCTTATGACGGACTCCAGGAAATGTTGGAAACAATAGAGAAGAAATTTGTAGAAATTTACGAAGGCAGGGTCGAGTAAGAAGAATTGGAATTATTGACTTTATGACCACACATTTGGTCGACAATAGCGAAAATTAGTAGAAAGGTTGAGGGTTTTGTGGTCGACGTCCGCTCTATTGTTCAATGTTCAATTTGCGTGACGCCACGCAACGATTATGAACGGTCTATATACAGATACACTGTTATAAATTTCTGTATCAAGTTTCGTAAAAATGTATGCGAAGCAATTAACGTATACTTTTTGTATATTAAAATTCAACTTTTTCAATATTTCAATATTCATATAACAGTTTTGAAAATTAAAAATCATTCGGAAATTTCATAGCCAAGATATAATAAATTTCATATACAGAATGTTTTGAAAATTCGGCTGGATAATCATATGATATGAAAATTCGTGATAATTTCATCTAAAAATTGGTTTCCACTGCTACAGTAATTGCCGAATCGGATCATAAAATATTGCAGAATCAACCAAGAAACGAAAATTTTAAACTTTTAATCGGATGGACTGTCGATAATTGACTGAGATACCGCTTTGTCGATGAAAACTAAAAAAGAAACATAGTATGTTTCGAATCTCCAAATCAGGTTCATAAATTTAACAGAACCGTATCAATATTGAGAACTCGGTATGTTTTTTTAATTTCATTCAAATCGCCAGGATTTGTAAATTTCATTCTTGTTTGTATAAGAAATTTCAAGATAGTTTTTATCCTCTCACGATACAGAGTCACGATAGTTGTAATTTTTCATTTCAGATTGCATTTTTTGCGAATCACCGCCTTATTGTCCAGCCTGAAATTCTCCACGTCCTCTGCCGTCGGCCTGCAAGGCTCGCGGAATTCTTCCTTCACCTCGCATCTCCTCTCAGCCTTATTCTCGCAACAAGCCTTTCGTCTCCTTTCGCCGTTTCTCCTCAACGGCTATCTCCTTCTCGCAAGGCTCCAGTTCCTCGACTTTTGGGGAACATCGAGGCGAAGTTGTTGCTATCGAGGTAACGGCTGAATTAAGTGGAGTGACCGATATCTTCACAGAATCCCTCAATTTAGCCCAAAAATCGAACAGCGGTCCCGCTCTTTTGTAATCCAGGGAGAAATAGTAGCTCAATTCCGGGGGAACTGTGCACCTCTTGTAGATACACGGTATGATCTTCCTCTGTTGTTTATCTATTCCAACGGCCTGAGCGTACTTGAGGAAGAATTGATTCGCCGGACTGTTGAACAAGCTCGGAGACACTACGACGATTAATCTGTTGCATCGTTCGGAGATGATTCGCATGGTGGCGGAGTGTTCGAACTCAATGCCGGCTACCAAGTCTCTGTCCTTTATGCAAAGCTTAAGTCCAAATTCGTCCTCTAATTTCGTCCCGATGATCGTCGCAAAATCTGTGTCCTCGTCGGCGTACAAAAGCAAGGCGTCGTAGCGCCGCATCCCCAGTCCCTGCGCCAGTCGAGAAAGATCCGCGCAGGTCAAAATCTGATTGTCTATGTCGTTCCGAAGGACTTTGGCCGACTCTGACGTCCTTTCCAATTTCTCCTTGTAAATCTCAGCATCTCTTTCCACGAGAGCTTGCGTGTCATCGATGATGTCCCACCTCTCAAGTTCTTTAAGGAAACTCTGAAAGTCTTTTATGGTGTAGCCCCGCTCCTTTTTCTGTAAATTCTCGAGAATATATCCGCACGGGTTACGCTTGGAGGCTATATTAGGTATGTCTTTGCCGTCGTGACCCGAGAGGTCGGCCAGTCCCCTCCAGTCTCTCGGGTAGCCCTTGTCGGAAGGTATGCATTTGGGTGGATTAAGCAACGTGGAAATGCAGTCTTTGGTCGTTGTTGAAAGCGCAACAAGTGGAACGGAGGATAAGTCCGCTGGAGGCATATTGATGTAGAGTTAACCTCAAAAGTCTTACGATTTTTCACCGATGCAGATGGCGTTATATTAGCATTTTTTTAATTTATTTTCGTTTCGTTGATATTATTCACTCCGCGAAAACGAAAATATTCACTCTGATTAACGTTTCGCAGATAAAAACCGAAGAGATTAGAGAAAATAATAACGAACTGACGGCTAATGACCGCGAAACACTAGACAGTCACGTCACACAATGCCGTTCTTGAATTTTTTTTTTTTTTTATTAGGTTTAGAGAGATCTGTAAGACAATCGACGCACTTTTTAACGATATGTATTTTGCAGACTCTACTCTGTTTCTCGGGAAAACACCAATCTGTTTATTATTCTTCTTGTTGCGATGGCACTGGGCTTGGTTTAGTTTTGCGCGCGGTAAGTAAGTAAAGAGGTGTTTCTGAGCCTTTTCCTTTGTCCTCCTAGGGTGGCTTTTCCTGAGATCTGCAGGTTCTAGAATACAAATAAAACGTTTAAAAGAAGCAGCAAGATCTCCTCAGATTGCGAGACCCTCGTATATTCATCATTTTTTTTACCTCTAATGCAGTGCCGGATTAAGGCCGCGCGGGGCCCGTAGCAAATTTTATCAAGGGGCCCTTGGTTTACTTAAGGTTTTCAAATTCAAGGTGTTTATTAAACATAACTATTACAGATAAACTTTTCTGTTCAAATTCAACATCACTGACTTATAATTCCCTTAAACATTTTTTTTTTTTACGCTCAGACAGGCGGCGGTGCGCGGGGCCCGTAGCATTTGCTACTCTTGCTACGTAGCTAATCCGGCACTGCTCTAATGCTTGTTCAACACGGAGTTTACCGTATCTTTCAAAGATGCGATCACTTTGGTGGGATCTTTGGCTCCGACCACTGCAGTTCCAGAAACAATCATGTTAGCACCTGCCTCTGCACAAGCGTGTATGGTACTCGGTCCAACTCCTCCGTCAACTTCGATATCTAAAGTAGGATAATTCGTTCTGAGCCATCTGACTTTCTCCATCATTGGCTCCATGAATTTTTGACCCCCAAATCCCGGCTCGACGGTCATTATCAGTACCATATCTGCCAAATCTACGTAGTCAACTACAACGTCAACAGGTGTCCCAGGCTTCAGAGCTACGCCCACCTTCATTCCCGCTTCCTCAACTTTTCTGCAAATCAAGGGTACATCGGTAACGGGTTCGACATGAAACGTGTATTGATCGACCCCGGCATCGGACATAGACGCGATCCACTGTTCGGGTTTAGAAACCATCATATGCGTCTCGAAGAAGGCATCTTTGATTTTATTGCGAAGACACTTGACCAGCGGGTGACCAAAAGTGAGGTTAGGAACGAAATGACCGTCCATCACGTCCAGGTGGAGGTAATCCGCTCCGCTATCCAACAGGCGCTGTGATTCATTGTGTAAATCAGCCAAATCTGCGTTCAATATCGATGGCCCGATTTTGGCAGACAGGGACATGGACATTTTTTTAACTGTGGAATGGCTTCAGCCGGACTTTATACTGTTTAAAATCACCGCGTGAGCACGGATGTACAACACTGTAAAAAATGTTTGTTGTAAATTTACTAAAATTGTATTGGAAGTTTTATGCATATACAGGATAGCAAATTTACTATACATTTGTTAGGTAGTTTTAGGAGAAATTAGTTGCAATTTTACTGCAGTATCCGGTAAAATTATAGAATATTAGTGCACTAAATTTAATAAATTTGGACATCATTATTCAATTCATCATGTGCAAATTTCATATGCACATGAATTAGAATTTCAAAAGTAGTTGATGAATTTACTATACTCATGGTTAAGTAATTTTATAGTAAATGTGTATTAATTATGTACAAGGAGAAAAATAGGTAAAAAAAAACTTTTTTTAATTAATTTTTTAGATTATTTGAGAGTGCCAAGTACATTTCAGATGTTTATGGTTAACCTGAACGCGTGAAAACGTATTTTTTTTCGCTCGAAAAACACCGCTGTGTTTTTTGTCCCCGCCGGGACTCGAACCGTGTTCGCTCGCTCGCTCGGATTACTAGTCGCACGCCCTACCTACTACGCCAATCTAACTGATGGTAAATCTTGATTTCATGTGATGAATATACAATAGACGATCTATGCGACCAAGATAGATATAATACGGTTGATAAAACATTATCACAATATAGTATATTTGGTTTTGAACTTCTAGGTAAACCGCAGATAACACTTAATTACCACACAACTTTAGTAAATTTATTGAAAAAAAACTCTCATTTCTCTTCGAACTTCAATTTTGATAAGAATGTGCAGACAAGTCACACATTACTGATTGGCGCTAATTTGAGAAAAAAATCCAGAATATGCGAATAGCTTTCAGCAATATTTTAAATGCGGTATGTTCAATACATAATCCAGTAAAATCAAAATTTGTTGGAGCAATTTCAGGACTTAGTTTCATGAAATTCGAAATCAGACTACAAATTTGAAAATCACTTACGTAAATTCGGAATTGGCGTTTGGGAATTTAAAAACTGAATAGTGAAATTGATAAAGACGTATAGCAATTCCGTTTGATACACAATATTTTTAATTTCAAAAGACTGTGATTGAAATTTTTCACACAAGTGTACAGTAAATTTAGAAAAATATTTAGCAAATTAAAAATACTATGCTGTAATTTTACAATTACAATACTTTTACTATACAATTCAGCAAATTCCAAACGCGGCTTTCTATTTTCCCATTAAAGTTTAGTAAAATCAAAAATTTAATGGCGAATTCAAAGAAAAAGCTTAGTAATTTTTTTTGCTACGCCGAATTTGTAATTTTGCAAGATTTTTGTGTAGTAAATGTGTTGTAAATTCACGAACATTTTTTACACACCGCCGACTCCGTTCTTGAAATTTTTTTTTTTTTTATTTCCCACAGGTATCCGGCCTTACGCCGATGTCCCTAAGAAACTCTCCCACGTACTACTTCTCTTCTAGTGGAAACGGATGACGTCTTCTTAATTTTTTAGTATAGACACTTCTGCCCTTCGTAGGGACTCTTGTCAACTCTTTTTTAAATCCGACCGTCCATCCGATGTAGCGTTATGTCCTGGTTTATTGTGGGTACTTTAGCATGAGACTACAGATTCCCAAGACTGTAATCGCACTGGATTTTGTTGTTAGATTGTTCGATTCAGTATGTATAAGGTGTTTCAGATCTTTACACTTCTTGTAATTTTTATTATTCGTCCCTCTAGTCTTTCAATTATTTCTATGGCTCCGTTACTGCGTGTCAGGAATGGTATTCTTGATAAATCTGACCGTCCTTCCGTTGTCTTCTTTTATCCTGGGTCTTTAGTTCGGACCGAATTTGGTTCTATTTCTTTAACGGAAGGTTTAAGATCTTGTTGTCTTCGTTGATGTGAGCCGGTGGAATAAAGTTGTTTCCGATATTTTGGACAGCACAGGGACAAGGAATAAGGTTCTATAACAGACAAACACAAATATTGAGACAGGAACCTATTTTTTTTTTTTTTTTTTTCCTTATATAGACCCAAGTTAGAAATACCTACACCTTAAAAATAACCTATGGTTTCCTTAATTGAGTATAATATTAATTTTAATTTTTTTTTTTTTCCCTTATATATAACCAAGTGAAAATACCTACACCTTAAAAATCTATCTTAATATTATATATAAATGATACAAGTCTCATCAGAGTGTCCAAGTCCCCTCTCACCGCCAGACTACTTACGTCCGTCTCAAAGGCAATATTTTTTTTTTCCATAAAGCTACACAAGCTCAATCTCTCCCCCTCGAACCTAGGGCACCACCAAATAATATGATCAATAGTTTCGTTTCCCTCCCCGCACTCACATTCATCTTCCTCAATGATGTTCATTCTTTTTAAATGAGCCTTTGTTTTATTGTGCCCCGATTTGATTCTATTTGCTATTCCGATCCTTCTTCTATTCATGCCTATGTTCTTGAACCAGGGATTCGTAGAGAATGTGGGAGAATGCATGACAAAACGGTAGCCTTTTGGATTCGGAGGCAATGAGTAATTCTTTATGAAAACTTCGGTACCACTCTCGGCCCTTTGCCTGAATATTGGAGAAAGATCATTGAAGAAAAATTTGTCCTCGTCTATTGGGACTCTTCTGCTTGCCTGTTTCGCTACAACATCCGCTAACTCGTTGCCAGGTATGCCTACATGTGCTGGCACCCAAAGAAGTATTATTCTTCTCCCGGCCAGACGAGAAGGTATTATTGGCACACAAACTATTGACGCACAGTAGTCATGGCGCACCGAAGTTTGACACACGGTGCAATGACACACTGAAAAAAGGCGTACGAAAAATGGGCACACCAATCCAAGTGGCGCACGCTACTTCGGCGCACGAGACATATGACACACAAAACTTGGAGTCAAATTTCAGAGGTAATTTTCCCGATGGGTGACATTTTGGCACACGAGAAAAGTGACACACGACACTTCGGCACACGAGAAAAGTGACACACGACACATCGGCGCACGAGAAAAGTGACACACGACACTTCGGCGCACGAGAAAAGTGACACACGACACATCGGCGCACGAGAAAAGTGACACACGACACTTCGGCGCACGAGAAAAGTGTCGCACGACATTTCGGCACACGAGAAAAGTGACGCACGACATTTGGGCACACGAGAAAAGTGACATACGACATTTCGGCACACGGTACAAACATCCTACAAAATACTCGCACATAAAAGGTGTCTCAGACAATGAAAATTTTGCTGGTCTAACTTTTTCTAACCCTTCTTAGAACACCGTCTGTGTTGTATCATGTGTGTGTGTGTTGTATGATTTGCTGGCCTAACTTTTTCTAACCTTCAGTGGCTAGCCTAACCTACTCTAACCCTTCTTAGAACACCGTCTGCGTTGTATCATGTGTGTGTGTGTTGTATGATTGGCTGGCCTAACTTTTTCTAACCTTCAGTGGCTAGCCTAACCTTCTCTAACCCTTCTTAGAACACCGTCTGCGTTGTATCATGTGTGTGTGTGTGTTATATGATTGCTGGCCAAACTTTTGTCTGTGTATATAGGCACTTCGTTTAAAAAAAAACAAAAATTCCATAAAAATCAATGTTCTTCGAAAATTTGCTAAAAATTTTGGAGGAAAGGGCACTGTGGCGGACTTCTACAGACAATACCAAATATTTACTCGCGTTTGCATCGTGCGCCGTTTGTACCGTGTGCCGAAATGTCGTATGTCACTTTTCTCGTGTGCCGAAATGTCGTGCGTCACTTTTCTCGTGTGCCGAAATGTCGTATGTCACTTTTCTCGTGTGCCGAAATGTCGTGCGTCACTTTTCTCGTGTGCCGAAATGTCGTATGTCACTTTTCTCGTGTGCCGAAATGTCGTATGTCACTTTTCTCGTGTGCCGAAATGTCGTGCGTCACTTTTCTCGTGTGCCGAAATGTCGTGCGTCACATTTCTCGTGCGCCAAAATGTCACGCATCGGGAAAATTAAGTCTGAAATTTGACTTCAAGTTTTGTGTGTCATATTTCTCGTGTGTCAAAGTAGCGTGCGCCACTTGGATTGGTGTGTCAATTTTCCGTGCGTCATTTTTCAGTGTGCCATGGCACCGTGTGTCAAATTTCGGTGCGCCATGACTACTGTGCGTCATTAGTTTGTGCGCCAGTGGGCCATTCCCGGCCAGACGCTCGTTATAGATTTGTTCTTTTATAAACGCTGCATTACCCGAGTCGAAATTTAACGTCCGCTTAGAACCTCCAACTTTTACCGTTTGGAACTTTGACGGAGCTTTTGGAGGGTCTAGAGAGGTTCATTTGGTATAGAAAATCAAAGCCTCTACAACGCCTAAAACGTGCAGATACCGGACAAAATGTAGACTTTTAGGCTGAAATGAGGATCTTACGAGAACCTCACTAAACCCTCGCCACACCCAGCCGCCTGTGATGATCTATGATTCCGGTGGATTTCGAGGTTCAAAATAGGAGCTCGAAGGTGGGCCGGACGTTATGAGTATCAAAATAGGCACTAAATCGCGAAACCAGAGGACTTGGAAGCCCTGAATGGGAGCTCGAGTTCGAACACTTGAAAACAGTCTTTAAATGGATGCTAATTTTTAACTGTGGAGGACTTGGAGGTTCATAATAGGAGTTTGAGGTTCAAATGGGGTCTAGGAGGTTGAGTTGGATGCTGGGAGTATTAAACTGGGCGCTTAATTTCGACTCGGGTATGGTTGAGATTGGAATTCAGCCCCACTCCTCTTAGTTTTTGTAAGGAACTCATCGAATCCGAGCAAATCAGGAAGTCCCCCTGGAGGTCATTTGCTTGTATTAAGATTATAGCTTGCTTGATCGCGAATAGTTCAACATTGAAGATGGAGTTTTTAGGGCATAATGAATACCTGCGCGTTAGGTTTGGGTAGTCTAAGGAGATAACTCCTGCCCCACATTGCTTCTCTTCTTTGTTCAATGAGCCATCCGTTTTTTTTTTTTTTTTGAATTGAATTGAATTGAATTGAATTGAATTGTAATAAAAAATGTATTTCAAAAATATTTCTTGTGTTAACGATAATAACTATCGCAGTATTTTGAACATGCTTAGAATTACCAACAAACACGGATACCATTACTGGATAGATCATAAGGCATAACACTTAATTACATAGAATACTGTAACGAAGGATGGGACCTTGTTACTAATAAATAAAGGGTTCTCCCGAAATGATAAAGGCGACACGTGAGACCAAGTTTAAGGTGCAAGAAATTATAAGTTTATTCAGCCAGTGAATATACGTGTTCAGAGTTTAAAGTCTGGGACAAGACTGTTTTTACAATAATACTGGTCGTCGAAGCGACCAGAAGATTCAGATATTTCATATCAGTTATTTCTATCAACTATTTCCTCAGAATACTAAGTTCAGGGGCGTCTCATTATGACCTCCCCTGATATAACGGGTACCTTTGTAACAATACATATTTCAGAATAAATGTCAGTATAATATCCTATCGACGAGTAAAGTTGGCTATCTATAGTACTGGTACTTTCTGACACTGATCAGAATCAGATCTTGTACTTATTTTACGATGAAAATTAGTCCTAATTATATGATCGAGCCGTGAAAGGAAACAACAACCTGAGTCGATTGCAGAGACGCTTCAATGCGTGAATTTCAAGTTTTCATAAATCATTTTTATGAAAACTCAAATCGACTAGTGTTGTTATTTGAGTGTACGGTTCAATTCGTTGATCTGATGTGAAACAATTACATATGATAAGAATTTCATCTTTGTGTAATACAATTAGAATATAATAATATAATATAATATATCAAAGGCACTAGATGCTTTTAGCTGCAATTACACTTACATCATTGTTAGTTTCTACATTAACAGGTAATAAATGGACGGATATACAGATCTAAATATTTATCAGTTGAGAAAATAAACTAATACAAATTTTATAAAAAGAATCGTACAAACTAAATACACGTTATCTTGTGTAATGTTGATAGTCTAATTGTGATAATTATTCTCTCTACGATGTACAAAATTTTAGTGATCTTTGTTTCGCTACGATTGGTCAATAATCGACAAAAAAATGTCTTTCTCGGTATAATTTCTGCCGTTGCGACGATACGAGCTGATTAAATGGACGGAATTAACTAGTCTTGAAGCTCCGGACAGAACATGACATGGTACCTACGTCAACACTTACACTACGATGACAAAAAAAGTCGTTATTCAGCGTTTATAAGTGTATCGTACAATTAAAATTCCTCAAATATATCGTAGAGTATATAATACACGTACAACCAAGAGATTTTCTTGAGATTCACTGTCGTGATTCAGGCTGCCAAAATATTAATGACAGACAAATATATTTTGTCTATTTCTTTCTTAAATCCATAGCTCTTCTAACGTAAAGCGGTGGTGCTTGAAATTTTGTTACTTTGTTGAAAAACTCAAAAAAGCATGTGAGATTACAGATCTTCCTTTCTTTAGGAGTATGATTGAAGGGTATGTTTTAGCACGGAATGTGTGAAGTATGTTAAGAATAGCGAACACAATCGTTGCAGGTACTTGACCCAGTCACAGTGTCGTCAGGCATCTATACTCGTTTGAAAATATGTTGTACGATTATAGAAAATGAGACTAGGGAGAATGCGCCGGATGAACTCGGAGCCAGACCTCCGTTACCGTAGTTAAAAACTTTGATATAATTCTCAGTTTGAACCCACGGATTGCTGCCGTCGTCAAAGTGCATCGGACACTGATCTCTCTCACGCTCGTATTCTTGTAAATCTAGAGCGACAGCTGCGCCTTCGGAGTAGTTATTACTCGTCACATCTTGCTTGAGGTCACAGTAGGGTCCGAGAGCCTGAGACATTAGGACTCGATTTAAATCCGCCCTCTGATAGACCCAGCATCTGTATTTACTGAATGGGTCCAATTCGTCGTACGTGATCAAGTAGGACTTGAAATTCTCCTTCCAGAATCCGATGCATTTCATTTTGTAATCTGGTTCGCTGTAAATATCTACTGGTCTTCCCAAGTGATCTACGGAGAGACAGTAAGTTTCGTCGATAGCCACTTCCTTCTGATCCGTATCGCAGACTGATAAATCTGATATATTTTGTTTGCAGTAAATATTTGGTCGAGGAGACAGCGTCACACCCCCCAATATTCTAGTTTCGAACATAATATCCCCGCTCTGGGTGAACTGGTACTTTCCTGCCACCGGGCATCTTACTGGGACTGGATATTTAGCTAAAAACAAGTCATATTTCCATGATTCCTTGTTAGGAAATTGAACCCAGGAGCAAACTGTGTGGAAGTCGTCCTTAATAACGGCTATTCCTCGCCGGTATCTTATGATGTTATGATGTTGAGGTACGAAGTCGAAACAAACGTAATCTTTCTGGCATCCGTCGACGGTCAATCTCGCCATCATAACTCTGCTGTCCCTCTGTTCCCTGCACACATAAATAGTTCTTCTGAAACGCCCCTCATCCGGGTACCAAGTTTCAATGATGTGCGTTTCGTTTATGAATATATCGGCGTCGATGTTAGCGGTATTGATCCAATCTCCGGTCATATTTGCCGGCAAGCGACACCCAGCCTCGACGACCTCGGCTTTAACGGGAGTAACTCGAAGACGTTCGGGGCTCTTCTCTACAGTTTTCAACACGCTGCATTCTGCCGTTATAGAAACTCCGATGTAGAGATCGTCGTCACGATTTTTCAGGAAACAACGGTACTTCTCGTCCTTTCGAGACTCCTTTGTATTAGCAACGGCAAAGAAGTGGTTCTTGTCCACAAACCAGTCGCCCAAACAGCTGTACTCCACCAATCCATCCGTCGTTCCTTCAAGAGTGTCGCATCGTTTATAATTGATGGTGAACTTTTGATTTGTGATTAAAAACTGGGTTCCGGCAGTCTGACAGGACCTAATTTGTGCGTCTGGGTGATTGCATTCTCCGGTGAATCGGAATCGATTTTGATAAGCGAATTGCCAGACACCTTCGAGGGACGATCTGCAATTGACTGGTACGTAGTTCTCAGAGAACAAAGTGACCAGCTGTTGGTCAGGACGAATACCATGACAGACGTTCTCCACCGTCGGTTTCATTCCACTGGGCAGATTTACGCAGCTCGATTCAAGTTTTTCAAGAACGTTGACGGTTCTGACGATGAGCTTGACGCAGTTGTAGCAGACGTCTTTTTGGAAGACGAACGTGTAGTTGACGTGAAATTCCTCCAAAACGTTAACGCAGAAGCCCTTGGTCGTCATGGATTCTGCGTTTATTTCCGTCTGTGTTTTCTGACCATTCTCCCAAGAAAACCACGACCCTCTTATCACCAGAGGAATCTGACAAGCATTGTCGTCTTTTCCACTCGACAAATTTACGTGGATAAGAAGACAGCAAATAATGCAGGCGATTATGGATAACCGTAGATCCATATTGTCGCTGTCGTTGATCAGAGAACGAGACGATAATGTATCGAAAAAAGCCTTATTTAAATAGGTATTAAATCAAACTGTTTCAATTCAAAGAGACATCGTCACTCGTTCTTGAAATTGTTTAGTTTCTTTGATTGACTGACTGTCCAGTGAGTTGTTGTTGTCGGTTTGAGAATTCGATGCGTACTGTCGATTGGAAGTTCGAGTAGAAGGAAGAATTTGAAAGATTTTGGAAAAGTGGAGGGTGCAGGAGTTTGTAACGAGAATCGGGATTGGTCGAGTTAGTCAAGTGGGGAGGTAATTGGGTAATTTCAAGGACAAGTATATAAATTCGAGGAAGGGATGTTCATCGTAAAAGTAGCAGGTGCTCGGGGTTACATAGCTTATGACGGACTCCAGGAAATGTTGGAAACAATAGAGAAGAAATTTGTAGAAATTTACGAAGGCAGGGTCGAGTAAGAAGAATTGGAATTATTGACTTTATGACCACACATTTGGTCGACAATAGCGAAAATTAGTAGAAAGGTTGAGGGTTTTGTGGTCGACGTCCGCTCTATTGTTCAATGTTCAATTTGCGTGACGCCACGCAACGATTATGAACGGTCTATATACAGATACACTGTTATAAATTTCTGTATCAAGTTTCGTAAAAATGTATGCGAAGCAATTAACGTATACTTTTTGTATATTAAAATTCAACTTTTTCAATATTTCAATATTCATATAACAGTTTTGAAAATTAAAAATCATTCGGAAATTTCATAGCCAAGATATAATAAATTTCATATACAGAATGTTTTGAAAATTCGGCTGGATAATCATATGATATGAAAATTCGTGATAATTTCATCTAAAAATTGGTTTCCACTGCTACAGTAATTGCCGAATCGGATCATAAAATATTGCAGAATCAACCAAGAAACGAAAATTTTAAACTTTTAATCGGATGGACTGTCGATAATTGACTGAGATACCGCTTTGTCGATGAAAACTAAAAAAGAAACATAGTATGTTTCGAATCTCCAAATCAGGTTCATAAATTTAACAGAACCGTATCAATATTGAGAACTCGGTATGTTTTTTAATTTCATTCAAATCGCCAGGATTTGTAAATTTCATTCTTGTTTGTATAAGAAATTTCAAGATAGTTATTATCCTCTCACGATACAGAGTCACGATAGTTGTAATTTTTCATTTCAGAACTGACACCGGCGATTGCAGTATCTATGAATAGATTTCCGTTTCTTTTTTCAAGGTTTTTTAATCTAGAATTAATCCTATGACGATCATTCAAATTTGATTGAGAATATTATTCTTTGTACATTGTTGACGGAATAATTTTTGTTTAATCAAAATCTACGCGCCTGTATTCAATCGTTGATCTGCAATCGCTCGGATGGGCTACACGCGTCTTTTCATTTCTGCGCTCGCGTGGGGGCGCGGGCGTGGAGATGACGGACGCTGCGCTCGAAGACATCGACACGAAGAGGACACCGACCGCCGTGCCAATAATTTTTTTTTTCTCCCTTGCTCTGTATTTTTAGTTTATCCTCAGAATTGATCGAATAGTATCGCAACAAATTGTTTGCAAATCTCTAAATCCAGGGTGCCCGAGTTGAGAATTTTCGCTGCACAAGGCCCCCGGGGCGGTGCGCATAATTGGATGGGTCAGTTAAGCTTGTGACCTGGGTCGGGAAAAGGTCTGTTATTTTTAAGAAGTTTTTCAACAGGTTTTGATCGTAGCCCGGAATCGAGGAAGTATTTTCATAGCCTTCAATTAGAATCCGAAGCCAGCGAAGTTATCCAACAAAGGAGAATATTCGTAAGCAGGTAATGAATTCCGAAAAGCTATTGTTCTAAGCGACCCAGGCGCGCTCCAGGTAGTCCCGGGCCGCCGAGCCCTAATCCCTTTTGATTGGCTGGGTAATAGGATTGGATGCACAAGCCTACCTGGTCGGTGCAAAATGTGCAACGGATGCACAGGTTGGCCCCCATGGTTCTAGGTACTCCTATATACTTGATGAATTTTCTCGATGCCACGCTCGCTAACGCCGGTGTCTGTCTGAGAGCGAGGTATCCTGTGAGGTGGTTGCTCTACTTACAATTAGAACCAGTGTCGATAAGTGTCGTCCGTTCTCTTGGCGAATTTTGAGAAACAATTAACCGTATGACTGTTGAGCGATGACACCGATGCGTGGTGCGGGCTACCTTTGAGCTGGCGGGTTTGCAATCCTGGGGAACTCACGGCTCTTCTTGGTGAGCGGTCCAGTCACCCTCCCGTGACCAAGTTCACCCTGAGAAAGTTCTCCCCCTTCTCGTACCGCCCCGTGTTTATGGCGATTCCAAAGATCCCTCACCATCTTTCTAACGTCACGGGCTTCAAGCGTGCGGCCCGCCCGCCGCCGCAACAAATGACTGCTGCCCCCCATCCTGCGCCGCTTCAGCCCGCGATCACCCGCTGCGCAGCGGCAGCCAATCAGCGGTCGAGAGTGAATCCCACCGAACGCCCACGCGGCTGCAGTCGTCCGCTCGACGTCGACACTCGCTCGCCTCTTATCTCGCCTCGGTCTCTTTCCTCGTCGCATCGCATCATCGCATCATCGCATCATCGCATCATCGCATCACCATCGTTGATCGCTGCCCTGTCTCTGTCTCTGCGAACGGCTCGTCGTGTTCGTGGATCGTAATTTCTCGATCTATTTCGTTACTTTGAAATACTTTGAAGAGGAAAGGATGGCAGCAGGAGAAGAGAGACCAGAATATCGTTATTTCGTCTCGGTATCGAGATACCTGCGAAGATCCGGTCCAAACTCGAAAAATTGAAGCGTCGTTTCGAGATCGTGATCCGATTTTCAATCATTTTCATCTCGTACTTAGAGTCAACCGATTTATTTCATCCCGCAACGATTTTTTTTCTGCGTTATTTATCCCGAATCGCGATGTATTCTGAACGAAAGAAATGCCTGTCGCGATCCTTTGTGCCTGTTTCGCAAGAAAATCTACGCCCTTCTATCCTCTAGGTAGGTACCTATATGAAGAAGAAAAAAAAGAACGTCGCATCGTTCTCAACACGCGATCGCTCTATAGTCTTGTTCTTTTGTTTTGCTGCATTGCACGAGTCATTTCAAGACGATCTTCAAACTTTTCACCGTATCGTGGCATTATTTCATTGTAATTCGAATTAATCCGCTATAATTCCAATTAATTTTGTTTAATTCGAATTATTTCTCAATTTTCGGGAAACTTTGAACAATACACGTTGGTTAAAGTCAATTCGCGATAATTCCGAGATTAATTCGAACCCGAATCGAAGTTAATTCCGATTAAATAGGAATAATTTTCGTTAATTTCGCCCAATCGAAATCAATTCGATCTAATTTTGTTGGTTTTATTCATGGTTTTATTGTTTTTTTCTCTACTTCTTTCTCTCGTCTTCTTCTTTTTTTCCATTGACCCTGGCTTCATGTAACGATAATAATTTCCGTCTTATCCATTGTTCTCTTTCTCGAAAGTTTCTAGTCGGTTACAAAGGATGCCTGGTCTGACTCTCTTGTACAAAATTAGTAAACTGAAACGACCTTATTGTCGTGTTCCGTGACTTTACGGATCAACAGCTCACAGCCAGCTCTAAACTCTTGGACTTTTTTTTCTTTCTCCCATTCGTCGTATTTTTCTCTTTCACGTTCTTATCCCTACCTTAATATTTCATATTTTACATTGTTTCGAATGTGTTACTTGAAATTGTATTTTATAATGACCCTCAAGATCTCTGCATCTGCATTTTTGAACTTTGGCAACTTGACAATAAAAAAAAAAAAGAAAAAAAAATACGTATCTAGATATGTAATTGATGGAACAACAAAAAACGTTGTACAAAGTTTTCTCTAGAACCGACCGGTTGAGCTGTTACGGCTTGCCAAAGTTAGAAAAATGCAGATGCACAAATCTTGAGGGTCATATTTTATATTACTCTAAAATATGCGTTATAACTAATACAAATTTCCCTCCATTGTTTTTCTCACCGAGGAATTACATCGCCCGTTTGGAAGAAACGATCGACTCCTGCACCCACGCGGCTAACATCGCAGCTGGGAACGATTCCAATCGGTAAGACGAAGAAACACACGATTCGGAATCAAAAGTTGATTTATCTGACGACTAATGGCTCATTTTTTCCCAAAATTGTACGTTTCAGAGCCATCGGACCTTCGAAGCTCAAGGCGAGGACGACTTTCGGAGCCGATCACCGCCTGGACCTCGAAACAGCGGATGAAAAGTGGAAAATCCTGTAGCTGAGAAATTCTGCTGCCGAATGAAAAACAATTCACGATTTTATAACGATGCCTAATGTGGTTTTTTCCCCTCAATTCTCTGTTGCAGCGAGTTCAAATCGTCCAGAATCAGCAGCGAGCGGAAAGTCAAACACTGCAGTTCAATGTCAGCGTAGCGACCGACGACAGAATAAGTGGGGAGAAGTCGTCCAGCAGGACCGATGGAGGTGACGATGTTCCTGGGATGCCCTACACTCCAGCCAGCATCTCGGCTCATGGGTGGTCACGTGGATTCCCTCCGAGAAGTCTTGAGGCATAGGCAGCAACTATCCTTAGAGCCTATAGAGAGCAGCAGCGCGAGAGTAGCAAAAACTCATGACGTCACGGGAACCGACGACTGCCGAATCTATGGAATAAGGATGTATAGGCTATACAATCTCAACCAAAAGTGAGTCTCGTCGTCAATATTGAGTACTTCGAGATGAGATAAAAATCGGAAAAAAATCAACCACAATCAAGATGATAAGAGTATTCATTTTCAATAATAATAATGCCCAAAAGTTATCAACAAATTGTTTAAACAAATCATTGTTTAACAAATTTCCTGGTGACGTTATTTTTTTTTCATGTCAAATGAATTCCTTAATCTTTCTGAATACACATGAATTTTTTCAGAATTTTGTCACTTTTTTGAAATTTCCGTTTTCGGAAATTTCTAACGGCTGTATTTACACAACTATTAGTTTCACGCTCCGGAAACTTCGGAATTGTAATCTACATCGTTTCCACAATAACATATCCAAAATTCAGATTTTTTTCGCCATTTTTCAAAATCGAAAACGGAAATTTCAAAAAAGTGACAAAATTCTGAAAAAATTCATGTGTATTCAGAAAGATTAACGAATTCATTTGACATGAAAAAAATAACGTCACCAGGAAATTTGTTAAACAATGATTTGTTTAAACAATTTGTTGATAACTTTTGGGCATTATTATTATTGAAAATGAATACTCTTATCATCTTGATTATGGTTGATTTTTTTTCCGATTTTTATCTCATCTCGAAGTACTCAATATTGACGACGAGACTCACTTTTGGTTGAGATTGTATAGCCTATACATCCTTAATAAGTAGGGTGACACTTGATCTCAAACTTCATGCTGAGGACGAGCAACGGAATAGCCACCCGGCTATACATTGGCAACATCAACGAGACTCTCTTCTACGCTCCGCTGTCTTCGGATTTGGATGTCTCCAGCGTCGCTAGGAATTAATTTAAAGTCAACTTTTGTAAAGCCTCAGTCTTTGAGTCATTGTATTTCTTTTCACCTTCGTTTAAGCCAAGGCTTTTCGCCTATTGTAAAGTTCTGAGGTTGTTCTATCATTTAACGTTCCAATTTTTCACATTCCGTTACAATTTATCTATTGTTCTTCTGTTTTGCTACGTTTACGTTTAACTACGTTATTTATCGAACAACCTCTCGACTGAGCTCATTTTCGTGATATTTCTTAGATTATTTTTTCCTGAAATCTGTTACTTCGGTTACATTTCATTCACCGCAGATATTTTGATTCCTTTATTATGTTGTGTGGTACATTATTACTTTATACATGCTATCGTAGATCGAGTTTCCTTGAATTATTCCCGAGCGTAGAAGCAGCTCTTATTGTCAGTATTAGTATTCGGGAATCTTACAATTAGTTATTTATTCATTTTTCTACCGAGTCAGCGCTGCGTTTTTGCATAATTTTCTGTACATAGAATTTCAGTATTTTCTACGAACTTATCGCAGCATATATCTTTTATTCTGTAACTTTTAAGTATTTTTTCTGGAAATATCTCTTTTATTCGCTTTGGCCATCGTCTAATCGACCGTACAGATAATTTCATTACCGATTATTCATATTTTCTGTCGTATCGAACACGGATTGTTCGCACCTTTGCTCATGAGTAACAGAGACGTCGCTTTGTGACGCTTAAATTACCACTGGGTTCATTATTTTTTTATATCGAGTCTGCGACTTTCCGTCCTAAAGTTATTTCTTTATCCTGTACGTTTCGCCTACGATTTATTACCTTATCTTTTATTTATTCATTCATGTATTCATTTATTCAATATTTTATGTGATCTTTGTTACGAATTCTGGTCTATTCCTTGTATGTACTATTTTTGTATACTGTACTAGACAGGATTGCTTTATTTTCAATATAGTAGGCTCCGCCTAACGTTTAAACTACAACCTTTCCTCGTTATCATTTTCTGGTGAACCCCGCCACTCTACCGTACGATTTCAGGAAACTGCAGCTTCGCCGCGAGCGATACTCTATCTGAATATCTGTGGTGAGTATCCTTTCGGTGAGTCTTTATTCATCGTACGGCGGTATATTCGGTACCTGGCGCCCGACGCTTTGATTGTTCGCGAGAAGCCTTCGTTGAGGGGAGACTGGGGTGAAATTTTGGGCAAAAATAGGTTTTCTAATTCCGACAATGTCAAAAACAGGTGTATAAAAAAAATCCTTTCAGCAGTTTTTGAATAATGGTAGTTAGGACTGTGTAAAAAAAATTTCATCAAAATTTTCGTTGAGGTAATTTGATATGTATTTTTATATGATAATCCGTTTGATTAGCAGAATTATATTCAATCGAACAAATTTCCATTAAATCTCTAGCACTTGATTCTAATTATTTATCGCACGCAGTGGTCATATAATAAAATTAAAGAATCTCAAAATATAGAATGTCAAAAATTCTTTTTCTTTTTGTAACGACGCGCGTCGACACTCGCTGATCGCTCGCCTCTCGCCTCGGTCTCTTCCACTGATCTCTATACCTATGACTGGATAGTGGACTGGTACCTTTTCTCCACGCTCAGCGTGAAGCCACTAGAGGCCGGGCGAGGGGCTTGTGGGGTGGAGGGCCGCGGTAAACTGGGGCCGAAAATCTTAGCGGGAAATTTGACACACCGCACGGTTGAAGGTTGGATTATTCATAGATTGCACCGTTTATTCAACCGAACATGTGCACTTCATTCAATATTTCGTTATTTAGAACATAGTTCAACCGTAAAATAACCCCAAAAGCAGTTTTTTTTATAGTAACTAGTAAGTGTGTATCGTGGATTCAAAGAAATGAGCGATTCAATTGGAATTCTGGAATAAAGGAATGGAAATCGGCCGTAGACGATGGAAACTCAACTCCTTCAATATTTTTCAGCCATTTCTTCAATAGAGCAGGATTATGAATTATTCAGAGGAAATCTGTAAAATATTTATTATATTTTGTCTGTGCTTAACCTCAAAGTCGACTCCAATTTCTCTGTTATCCGTAGACTCTACAATAGCAATTATAGCACCTACACTGAGAAAAAATTATGGTTGGGCCAACCACTTTTCAACTATAAAAACATGTAACTAACCGGACCCAAAATAATTTATGGTACACGTAACTCATTAAAAAATAGTAGTTGAAACCGAAATTTATGGTTAAGACAACAACTTGCACAGCTATTTGGATAACTTGCGTAACTACTTGGACGTAGTAAGGGGAACCATACAGCTAGCAACCAAAAACAAAGTTATTTGAACCACATTACAATAGTTGTAGCTACTAGAAGATTTGAACTATTTAGACAGTACAACCACTTTTTAAAGTTGTAGTTACTCTGATTATTTGTAACGGGGACCTAATTTCATGGTCATAACATTTTATTTTATTTCATAAAATCACGAATTTTCGTCGTTATAATAAAAAAATTAATTGTATTATGTTTTTTTCATTACCATTCACTCGGAATTCACCTGTTTTCAACGCCGCTACGCATTTTTAGTTTAGAAAAAACCGCACCGTTTTCACCGGGATTCGATCCGGGACCCTATCGCTCGCTCGCATTACTAGTCGCACGCCTACCTACTACGCCAAACTATCTGTTGGAAATTGTGATACGTTTTTCTGACTTATTCTCGGAGTTATTCCGGAACTTCTCTTATTGTTGGTTGTACGCTCTAGTGCAAAACTATTTGAAAAACTTCTTGATCAGAGGACAAGGTTACCATAGAATATGAATAGTCTTCTGGATATATCTTATGTGCTGCGGGTGAGGAAAACTGGACCCTCAGTACCTTGAACTATGAGTAGTTCTGTGATAACGTAGAGGGACTGTTGGCACAACCATAGTTTTTGATTGAATGAGTTGACATTAGATTATGGAAAGTGTAACTAGATGTTTTAATAGTTATAACTATTGTCATTTTTGTGATAGCTTTAGGGTATTTATGGCGTAACTACAGTGTTCATGGTATGAGTTACCCAATTGAAATCATGAGAGAAGCCTAATATTTGGGTGGTCCCAACCAGTCTTACGTTTGTGATAACGTAAGCGGACTCTTGACACAACTATTGTGCTCATGGTAAGAGTGACCACTGCAATATGGAAAGGATAACTAAATCTTCGGTACTCTCAACTACTGGCGCTGTTGTAATAACTAAATACGATTTTTAACATGACTATATTGTTTTAGTAGTTTATTTTACAATAATTATAGTTGACAGTACATTAAATTTAGGTGTTCTCTACCAACACATCCATCTGTTGATCTTACCATCGTTACATAGTACGGCAAACCATTTTTTAGTAACCATCACCATAAAAGCGGATTGCCTGTACTATACAATTTAGACTATATGAAAATAGTACGCACAACCAAATCTTTTTTCTCAGTGTACCTATGATTAGTTCTCTCACTGCTTGATAGCTTATTACAAAACATACATTTCACCAATAACTATGAAATACACATTTCTCAGCTGTCGCCGAGCTATCCATGCGCCGAGCAACAAGCCTACTCAACGAATGGCGGTCGGATATAATTGAACGATCAAACGAACTTACCTGTTGTGAAGTTCGATCGTAATTATATGAAGAGTCTCGTTCTCATGATAACTATGTAGATGTTTAGAAAAACCTCTAATTACTTTTCTCCGATAAACAATAAAATCCTTATAGACATGTGATTGCTCGCACGGTATGTCCCACCTTTCATGAGGGCCCACCGTCGAAATGCGTGATTTATCTTACCTCTCGTGTAAGCCTATTAAATTAACATTGGCCGCAACTCGGCTCAATACATAGTTGGACTACATACTCCAGAAATCATTAATATCTTATCCAAAGTTCATTATACGTCGAAAAATTAACTTTTTTAAAAATCACTTGTCGTGAGGTTTTAGACAGACGGTTAATTCGATTACATCTCTCGACGTCGCATTACCTCCAGAGAGCAAGTTCGGAGCGCCAGCAATGACGTTGTCTAATTTCATGCGCCCAGCACCACCTGTTGGAATGCCGTTTCTTTTTAAACAAAGGGGGTTGAAATCCATCAAACTCGACTAAATTTGGGGGGCCTTATCGGTTTTCGGTTTTTGAAAACCCCCGGATAACAAAATGGCAGCCGTTTTGAACAAAAAACAATTTTTTCATTTTCTATTTCCTTTGCTTCAACGGCCGGAAAACATATTTTTTGTTATACAATGTGTACATATTAATTAGCTTCAAAATGAGTACAGATACGTGTCAATCGATTCATCCGTTGAAGCTGTGGGGCACCCCGCGTGAACCGGAACCCGCAGTGTAGTTGGCAGGAGCTGCAGCCGCCTTTTCACATTTTTTCTTATGTACAAAATTGGAATTTTTCCTTCTCTAATAAATGAATGAAATAGGTGAAACTCCATCTCCAAAAGTGTTCATTTCATGTTAAAAAATAATGTCCGAACTTTGTGCATTTTCCATCCCTTTGAACCGTAACCTCCCCTTAATATGAAATAACCTGTTTGTCTGGTCTATAATTGTGTCCATATTTTTCAAATTGCTCTCGTACTTCCCATAAAAGAAGTACCTAAGTACCTAAATACAGGTACATCTTGAGTACCTGTACCTGTACCTAGGTACTAAAAATTAAGTACCTTTTACAACACTGCCAATTAGGCATCCACCTCCGAACAAAATAATATTTGAATTTAGGTATTCGTAGTTCACGATGCACAACTGTATCAATAAGGTACAGGCGGTGATAAAACTTTATTGAATATTCAGAAGTGATGACGAATTAACGATTCAAGTACTTGCGTCAATACAATATGAATACAATATCAGACTCGACAATCGGGGTAAACGAATCCCGTCATTGAAATGTCCTCTATACCATATCTAGATACGAAATGACTGCGAAGATTATCGAAGGCCCGTTGATGCCATAACGTGACTTAATTTTGTACGGAAAAATCATGTCACGTCTTTAACCATGGAAGGGGTGCACGGGGGACCGAGGCACCGACTCTTCTCGTTTGGATATCATTCTGAACGTCTTTCGGTTTTTGAATCACTATTTTCGGATAATCAGTGACTAATTCTGTATATCTGTATCGTAATATTCCTGACGGGCATTTTGTATTCAAACATGGTTAGCGAGCGACGTTTGAAAACTTTATCGGCACAGCCTCGGAATGAGAACGGTATGCCTTGCAAATTTCATCCAAATCGGTTCAGCGGTCCGAACGGAATCAAACTTTTCATGTCACGTGACTCGGAAGGAAAAAGTAATCGTTTTTATAAGGGCCTCTGAATGTCTTTATTCTTTTGTATTCGGAATCTGTGTTGAGAAATGGAAAACTTATACGATACAGCGAATGAATATTTGCGAAATTGATTTTTATTGCTCACAATCTTATGCAGCTTTACATCATTCTCACTGGTATATACATATTCAGTAATCAATTGGAAGACGTGCTGGAACAAAGTGGTAGTCTCTCGTCCAGCAGATGATTTACGTTCTTCCACAAAAAGTTTTTCAGATTAGCACAAGCGGTTCCGAATATTCCGCTCCGCGATAGCTGCTAAGAAGTGGCCTGCGAATAGATTCACCAAAATTAGTGAATAAATATATTCAGTATCTTCGTATCAGGCGCAGATACTGTCGATGACACTCACCAATAGTCTCTTCCGCTGCTTCGGTTCAGCTGGACTGGCATGGGATTTATGATTGTGCAGGAGAACGTAAAGGTCTTCCTGAGAAAGTGAAATTACGATTCAATGGCAATTACCAGAACACATTGAAAGTAGAATTTAAGAAATCATCATATTTTAGTTGATGTTGGAAGTAATATAAAAAGTCAAAAGAGTAGTCAAAAAAGTAGTTTAGCAGTACTAAATTGGTGGTACAATTGAAATCAGGGATCGAATGTTGAGTATCAAATACGTTTGCCTAACTGGAGGCTAACGTACGAAATAGATCAATTTATGAAAGCCTCATTGGAATTTGGTTTGTAGCAAACGATAGATCTCAGTATGACAATTATATTTCTAATGGTACGATTGTTTCCAACTTACTAGGGAGACCCGCGAAAGCACGAACCAAAAGCGTATTGGCTTTTAGCCTGAGTGAGTTGAATATTCGATTTGTAATGGCCACTTCATGGTTAATGTTAGTGCTGGCATCTGGAAATTAAAAGATACCTCAATAATTTAGACAATTTTCAAGTGCTAATTGAGGCGCGATATTCTAGATGGGCACAATCGTCTTCAACTCACGTTCAGGGCGTCGCAAATGGAGTACCATAGCGGTTTGTACTGGCCCGATAGACCCTGAAATTCGAATACAGAGGTTATGATCAAGTCGTCTTCGATTCTCACTCAGTTCCAACAACAGCTGGATGAAAATCAAGCTAGGCTTGGTGTATTTTTCGAATGAGTGTCACTTACCCGTGAATGCGTTAAAAATTTCGTTTCTGTCTCCTGAAAATAAAATAGGCGTATCATGACAGAGTGGAAATTCACCAATTGACGCGTGATATAACGGCAATAAGTGAAAAAAATAATGAAATATGAAGAATCAAAATAGAAAATCTCGGTCAATTGGAACAATTCCTCGACTTCACCCGGATATGTGAAGCGAACAGTAGATCACAAAAACATTTTTAAAGGGTAAAAGTCGTCTTCAACTCACCCCCATTGCCCTTTAGGTAATCAAATGCAGCGTCGCGGAGACGCTTTCCGGCAGTCGTCAAAGTTTCTGAAATGAATATCAAACGGAATGATTTTCCAGAATACAATACAGGAGACAAAGATAATTCGAGCGTTTTGGTAGACGTATAAATTGGTCAAGTAAGTGTAAGTGTGCCACTTATCACTTACCAGCGTGTTCGGGGGTCACCTCGGGATTGCTCTCTGAAAATAAAATAGGTACATCATGACACTATTGTACTTTGTCGATATTTGACGCATGTCTTAGTAGCTATGACTTGAATATCTTCATTGGGTGACATTGTTTTCAACTCACGGTCGGACATCTCTCTAGCACGAGTCACAACTATTGACAGTTGCTCGTTGAAAGAATTCAGGAAATCTGAAAGTCAAGAGTAAAAAGTAAAATCAAGAGACTCGGTAGAATCTCGCGCCAAGTACATTAAAAAAAAATTTTTTAATACGCTGCGTGAGACTCGGACCGAGTCTATATACCCGAACGGGAGCTATTCGGGTAGTGGGGAGAATTATAATCTTTCTTTTCTTTCGCCTCGCTATATATACGGGATTGAAACATTTGTCCTAGAACGTGGACATGAAAAGCTCACGTTTGAGTCCTATTTGGACTTAATCGGTGCCCGAAGAGCTGAGATATGATTTTCGAAAGGTATCGAGGATCCGTTTGCTCGTCAGAATTTTCTTCTCCTTCGTTATTACTTTCAGTCGTCAATTCCGCTGCCAACAAAAATTAGAGAAGAGTGGCCACCACTGGACAGCAGGGACAATTCGTTCCAAGTAACAACGTTCCGAGTACCTGACGTTAGCTGCCAGGCAGCACTTGTAACGGCGCTGTTGGAATCAAATCGAGAATGTAAACAACCCGCCATTTTTAAGCGTTAAGGATCGAGAATCGATTGCCCGTGCTCGGTGACAGCTTCGAACGAAAACATTGAATTCCGCTCGTTGTCGTTACGTGATATTGAGATACATCAAGAGACTCGGTAGAGTCTCGCGCCAAGTACATTAAAAAAATGTTATTTTAAACGCCGCGCGTAGACTCACCGAGTCTATTTACCCGAACGGGAGCTATTCGCGATGGTGGGGGTAATCAGAATCTCCGTTTTCTTCCATTTCGCGATCTCCATGGGTCTAAAGAATTGATATATTAGATTGTCGCGTCGGTACGAAAAGCTTTCATTTGAGCCCTATTTCGATTGAATCCGTGCACGTAAGGATGAGATATGAGTAATTGAAAGATCTGACAGGTCCGTTTCACTCGATTATTTTTCGTCGTCGTCGTCTCCTCCGGACTTTGCCACGGCCTATGAGTATAAAAATCAGAGAAGAGCGGCGGTATCTAGTAGATAGACTATGCAGAGAGCAGACGAGAAGAGAGCTTTCTTTTATTATCCGATTGATGAGTCTTGCGCGAAGTATTTTCAGATATACATATATGTCGGAGTTGTTGGAGAGATGATGACGTTATGGTTAGCAACCGAAGTTATTAGAAAGAATGATGGGTTGCTAAGTTATGAAAAAGGTTGTTGAATAAACAGAGGAAGATTATCTTCGAGAGATTGAAAATAATATTCAGAAAAGAAAGATCGTGAAAGAATAAAGAATGTCAAAGAATAATAAAAAGAAGCCTCATCAAAAGGATAAATCCGGCTCCTCGACATCAGAAGTGGGATCTGAACCTTTGACTGAAGAACTGGAGTCAACAGAAGTTCCTGTGGTGGTTCCTGACGTAATTGAACCGAATCATTCGACGGAGAATCAGTGTCGCACGACATTACTTGAGCTGATTCACGCAATACGAGCTCCGACCCCTGCTACATCCACGACTTCTGTGACAACGTCGCGGATGAAAATTGTGTTACCGGAATTCAACCCGGATATTGGAGATGGAGATGCAAGAGCGTGGTGTTTTACAGCTGAGTTATGTTTGCAAGAAGAAATGCTGCAGGGGAGTGCCTTAATGATTTAGTCGTGCTATGAGAGGGTCTGCCGCGTCGTGGTTCCCGCAAATCTGCTTCGCCGGGATGACGTGGATGCAGTTTAGAGAAGTTTTTCTTGCTCGATATGATATCCTTGAAACCCTGGCGGCGACTTTTATTCGAATTGGTTCCGGACGTCCGAAAGAAGGGGAGTGTTTAGCTGCATACGCAAGTCGACTCCTAAGCTTATTGACGTCACGTTGGCAGATGATGACGACGGAGCAGATCGCCGTGTCGTTTGTCTTGGCACACACAGCTCAAATTGATCCTCGCTTGTATCATCTTGCGTTCACTGCCGAGGTTCGCACCCGAAGTCAGTTACAACAACAGTTGATGGCTTTAACCTTTGGAAAGAGGCCCTCAAGTGCAGAATACACCGAAGTGGGAACCTCTAAGAGGACAAGATCTGCTGGAATGACGGGACGCTGCTTCGGTTGCGGAAAGATGGGACACAGGATTGCTGATTGCTATAGTCAGCGGGCAGAGACCAGTACGAGTAACCATCTACATCAGAAGTCTGTCGACGCAGCTGCGAAGAAGCCTTTGCTGACGTGCTACAGATGTGGAGAACCTGGACATATTGCATCGCGTTGTTCGAAGCGGGGTGATCAGACTGGACATCGCGTAGATGTCGTAGATGTTTGTTTTAATAGACCAGCACATGGAGAGCTGTTACATTTCGGTGAGCTCTTTCCATTTTGTTTCGATTCCGGGGCTGAATGCTCGTTGATTAAGGAGAGTTTGGCCACCAGATTTTCTGGCAAAAGACAAAATAATCTGGTGACTTTGTTGGGAATTGGGAAATCTAATGTCTACAGTTTTGTTCAAATTTTGACTGACGTCGTCATAAGTGATCATGGTATCCAGATATTATTTCACCTTGTACCCGACAGCTTCTTGAAAGCTGGTATCCTTATTGGCCGTGAAGTATTGAACTTTGGTTTTACAGTGGAGATGACACGTGATAGCCTGATTTTTAGGCGATCGTCTGTGACTGTGAACACATGTGATGTGGTAGTAGATTCACGGGAGAGTTTTGATAAAATTGACACGGATGTAGATACGTCAGATAAGGAACTCCTGCTTTCTGTGTTAAATGATTTTTCAACGTCTTTTGTTGTTGGGACACCCAAGTGTAAGGTGACTACTGGATGTTTGGAGATTCGTCTCATAGACTCTAGTCGCACTGTACAGAGACGCCCTTATCGTCTCAGTCCGGATGAACGCCAGATAGTTCGTGATAAAATAACAGAATTGATTGACGCGAATATTATCAGACCTAGTTGTTCACCGTTTGCCAGCCCAATACTGTTAGTGAAAAAGAAAGATGGTACCGATCGTATGTGCGTTGATTACCGGGAACTGAATGCTAATACGATACCAGATAGATATCCGTTGCCTTTGATCGCAGATCAAATCGAACGGTTAGGAGGAGCTCATTACTTTACGTCACTTGACATGGCCAGTGGTTTCCATCAGATCCCTATTGCAACAGATTCTATCGAGCGGACTGCTTTTGTTACTCCTGATGGACAGTATGAGTATCTTTCAATGCCTTTTGGTTTACGGAATGCGCCGTCTGTATTTCAACGTGCAATAAATCGAGCACTTGGTGACCTTGTGAATACATTTGCAGTTTGTTACATAGATGATGTCTTGATCCCGTCACAAACAGTTGCTGAAGGTGTTGATAGGCTTAAACTTGTATTACAAGCTTTAACATCAGCTGGGTTTTCAATTAATTTGAAGAAATGCTCGTTTTTAAAAGTCAAAGTAGAATACCTTGGATATGAAGTCACGTCTGGAGAAATTAGGCCGAATTCTCGTAAAATTAAGGCGCTGACTGAGTTACCACCACCCGAGACTGTTACACAGCTACGGCAATTCATTGGACTTGCCTCCTATTTTCGACAATTCATTTCTCGATTTTCTCAGATTACTGCTCCGTTGTACACGTTAACATCTGGTAAAGGGACTATTGTTTGGAATTCTCAACACGAAGAGATTCGTCAGATAATAATATCTCGACTGACCAGTACTCCTGTATTGATGATTTTTGATCCAACTTTCCCCATCGAATTACACACAGATGCCAGTTCTCTTGGATACGGAGCGGTTTTTCTTCAAAAAGTGGATGGAAAGTTTCACGCTGTAGCCTATTTTAGCAAGAGAACCACTTTGGTAGAGTCTCGCTATCATTCTTACGAATTGGAAACTTTGGCAGTTGTAAATTCTATCAAGCACTTTCGTCATTTTCTTTATGGTAGAAATTTCACAGTTGTAACTGATTGTAATTCACTAAGAGCATCGCGTAATAAGGTAGATTTGACACCTAGAGCTCATAGATGGTGGGCCTATTTGCAATCCTTCGATTTTGAAATTGTTTATCGAGACGGAAAACGTATGAGTCATGCTGATTTCTTTTCGCGAAATCATTTACCTGAGGGTTCAACTCCGCCAGTACCTCATGAGGGCGTTAAACCGGTAGAACAGAGACGTGTGAGGAAATTGTCGAAATCGTTCGCAACTTATCGGATGTTCAATCTAATTCTGACAACTTTCGAACCTATCAGCTGCGCTCAGGCATCTTGTACCGGAAAATTCAGCGCCGTAATAGAACTTGTTCTTTACCTATTGTTCCTAGAGCTTTCCGGTGGTCTGTAATTAATCGTTTACATGAGTCAATAATGCATTTGGGTTGGAATAAAACTCTTGAAAAGGCGTTTGAACATTGTTGGTTTCCTAAAATGTCAAAATACGTTCGGAAGTTTGTAGAGAATTGTATCACATGTCGCACTTCGAAAACAGTTTCTGGCAAGGTTCAAGCTGAGTTACATCCAATTCCGAAGGTGAGCATTCCCTGGCATACTTTACATGCGGATGCTACAGGAAAACTCAGTGGGAAGAATGATACTAAAGAATACGTTTTTGTATTCGTTGATGCGTTTACAAAGTTTGTTTTTCTTTGTCATTCTTTTCGTCTAGATGCAGTATCTGCAGTAAATGCTCTTAGATCTGTTGTCTCGTTGTTCGGATCTCCTTCTCGGATTATTGCAGATCAAGGTAGATGTTTTGACAACAGAGATTTTAGAGATCTTTGTGATTCTCATAGTGTACAGCTTCACTTGATAGCCACTGGTACTAGTCGAGGTAATGGACAGGTAGAACGAGTTATGGGTACACTAAAGAATATGTTGACATCCGTCGAAGCTAGTGGCAGTCGATCATGGCAAGATGCATTAGGAGATGTTCAACTTGCGATTAATTGTACTATCAATAGAACTACTAATGCTAGTCCTTTAGAATTATTAATTGGTAAAGTGGCTAGACCTCTCAGTTTGTTGCCTTTGTGTGATGAAGAACGAGAAGTTGATTTGACTCTAATAAGGAAAGAAGCGGCCGATTTGTTGCAAAGCAATGCACACTTAGAAAAGAATCGATTTGATGAAGGTAAGGCAACAATACTGAAGTTCGTTGTTGGAGATTTTGTTTTGATTAAAAATCATGAAAGAAATCAGACAAAACTTGACCCCAAGTTCAAAGGTCCGTTTAAAGTCGTTGAAGTGTTGAATAACGATCGATATCTTTTGAAATCTTTGGATTCTAATCGTTTTTACAAGTATGCTCATGATCGACTTCGAGCTATGCCTGATTCTACGGTTCCTGTAGAACTAGATGTTTGTGATGGAGATTCTTAGGAAAATTTACGTGGGGTTACTGTTGACATTGCAGAGATATGTTGACAATGACAGAATGCTTTGACAATGAGGATGTGTCTATGATTGCGGGACCGATATTTTGAGTTGGAGATGATTCTGGAGTGACTTGTTTTGTTTGTTGGCGATCGTGACGATCACAGGTCTGGATGGCCGAAAGAAATGTTGTTAATGTTAATGTGTTAACATTTGTATTTTTAATATGAATTGAGAAAAGAAATGTTGTTGAAGTGTAACATTTGTATTTCAAATATGAATTGAGAAATTAAAGAAATTGTGTTGTACTTTGAAGATGTCATGTTTTGTGTTGAAAATTGTGTTGGAATTTGTAGTTGCTAGTTGTAAGTCACAAAAATCCAAACCCAATTTATTGGACGGAGACGGCGCAATGTAACAACTACAAAAGAGAAGTTATGTGTGAACATAGAATGATGTGATGTGTTGTTGGGATCTGTTGATCTGTTGATCTGTTGATCTGTTGATCTGTTGAAAAGTCTAAAAAAAAAAGTCAGGAAAAGCCGAACGGTTATGGTAAAGTGATTAAAACAGAAAATGACACACGGGGACGTGTGAGAAGTCAGAATGGCCGTGTCGGAGTTGTTGGAGAGATGATGACGTTATGGTTAGCAACCTAAGTTATTAGAAAGAATGATGGGTTGCTAAGTTATGAAAAAGGTTGTTGAATAAACAGAGGAAGATTATCTTCGAGAGATTGAAAATAATATCCAGAAAAGAAAGATCGTGAAAGAATAAAGAATGTCAAAGAATAATAAAAAGAAGCCTCATCAAAAGGATAAATCCGGCTCCTCGACATATACATATAATTATACGTCCGTGGTATAGGCTGTTGTTTCGGCTACTAAAAATAAGAGACGAGTAGCGACCACTAGACAGTCGGGACAACACAGGACAACAGCGATCCGTGTACCATTGGCCGCCGGACAGCGCGTGTGTCGGCACTGAATCACGAGTTAGATCGAATCGAGAACGTAAACAGGCCGCCATCTTTAAATGTAACAGATCGAGAATCGATTGCCCGAAACTGCTAGCTATAGCGTGTTCGCGTCGGCTGCTTCGGTTTGACATTTCATTCCACTCGTTATCACTACGTGATATTGAGATACATGATGTGATGTGAGAATCATTACCGACAAAGTGAAACAAGATGGGCTTTGAAGTTTATATATTCAGCTCGACATCGTATGGAAATCGCGAGCCTGTTTCATGGAAAAATCAATTTATGAGGTTATCAGAGTCAATCAATTAGATCAGTCACAAAGCCTTGGGTATATTGGTCGTTTATATATTGATTATATGTTCATGATCCAGGTGCTAAATATCAAGAGACTCTGTAGAGTATCGAGGCAAGTATATTACGAACAAAAAAAATTGTGTGAGTTCCGGAGGGACTATTTCGTGGACGAGCTATTGATATATCGACGCATCCTGAGAAAGCAGATGAATCTCAGCGGGAAGTCTAGAGCAGACGAGTTGAAATATGCTTTGAGACAAGTATATAGGTCCGTAACACTTCATACAGAGTTTTCTGAGTTACGTGTGAGTTCTGGACTGTCCGCCGAATACGTCCATCCATTCTGACCTTGACGATATGATCAATTGTTTGATCGCTTTGGTTATAGTTATCGCACGCCTACTTATAGCTCTATGGAAGAAATGTGTACGTTGCGGTATACTCAGGGAGTTTGCTTCGATGACTCAGCTTTTAATTTTCACATCACGGCATACTTATTAGGGGCCGTGCATAAATGACGTCACCATGAATTCTGCCTTTTTTGACCCCCCCTCCCCCCATGTCACACCAAGTCACAAAGCTTGGACCCCCCCTCCCCAAGGTGACGTCACAAAACTTTCACATACCCCCCCTCGGGCGGGCTTTTCAAATTTGAGTCAGGGTTTTTTGACTGAATATTGAAGAAAAATTGAAATTTCGAAATGTGACGTCACATTTGCGTGTACCCCCCCCCCTCCCCATGTCACAAAACGTCACATTTTCGGTGACTCCCCTCCCCCCCTTTGAGTGGTGACGTCATTTATGCACGGCCCCTTAGACTACTGGAGTTACGCGACTTGAAATCATCGGGTTCTAACTTCTAAGAATACCTTAGTGGACCCGATGGAACAGACGAATCTTGCCATGCAATTTATAACAGAAGCACTATCCCGGAAGACTTTATTGAGTGAATACCAATGATTATTTATACACTGATTTTCAGACTTTCTTACTGTGAACATTTTTTAAGATTTAATTTGTAATGAGCAGTGACTATAACCCTACCTGTAAGTAACTCCGCTGTGGTCGCTCCCAAGCCCGGATGAGAAGGGAGGAGGGCCGCGCACAGGGTTCCACGTTGCGAATATTTACTATGAATGATTTTGACGGATCAATTTATGCAACCCAATAAGGGTTAATATTTCACGTCTGCTCCTAAGCAAGAGTCAGAGTTACAGAAATCAACTGGACATACATTTACGCGTTCTCATCAACATTTCCTACAATATTTAGCGTTTTACGGCGCTTATTAACAGAAAATTCAAGATTTTTCACCGTCTATCCAATGGGATATACTCAATAGAAATAATCGGTCAGAAAAATACTGACAACCGAGCGAGCATAGCGAGTGAGGATCTACGAAGACCCCATCGAGCAAGCACAGCGAGCTAGCGCAGTTAGCAGGAAGTAAAAAAAATATACAAAAAGTAGTGATATCCCCCAAAAAGCACCTCTGGTGCAAAAACCTTTCGCCAAGTACATTAATGTGGTCCACCCACAAAATTTACCAACCAAATTCTTTCACACAAAATCTGTCTTTAAAAATACCCACCAACAAAAATTCGTCTTCCACAAAAAGTCTTCTTCCAAAAATTCGTTTTCAACAAAAGTCGTCCTTCAAAAAAATCTCTGTAAAAGGATTGATATCAAATACAAGTACCAAGTACAAAAAAAAAAAGAAAAATCAAACCATATACCGTTGTGCTCGTTCGCTCGCTACGCTCGCTCACTCGATTGGGTTTTCATAATTTGTGAGGAGAAAAATTGGGAGCATGAGTTTCGAGAAGAGAAAATTTTCGAAAGAAAAAATTGAGGGAGTGGTACTTGGCGGGCCTTCATAGCGAGATAAAAAAATGTGACTTGTAGACCTCAGTGGTCACTCTTCCACTCACTCACACCTGGCCCGCAAGTCCCACTCCCTCAATTTTTTCTTTCGAAAATTTTCTCTTCTCGAAACTCATGCTCCCAATTTTTCTCCTCACAAATTATGAAAACCCAATCGAGTGAGCGAGCGTAGCGAGCGAACGAGCACAACGGTATATGATTAGATTTTTATTTTTTTTTTGTACTTGGTACTTGTATTTGATATCAATCCTTTTACAGAGATTTTTTTGAAGGACGACTTTTGTTGAAAACGAATTTTTGGAAGAAGACTTTTTGTGGAAGACGAATTTTTGTTGGTGGGTATTTTTAAAGACAGATTTTGTGTGAAAGAATTTGGTTGGTAAATTTTGTGGGTTTGAGTAAAGAGGATTGTGATTAAGTCGTCATTCCGCGGTGCTCGACTCGCTTGAGCTTGTTAGCGTATCCCTTTTGGATAGCTATTTGTCGGGATGCCGGGAATGAGGGGACAAAAGAAACACTCTCGGAAACGTGTTCGGGGAAATGATTCTGATAACAAGCTAAATTCGAACAACAAGTGAATATCTGTCATTATCGAAAATCTCTGTATCTTTAACTTACCCTCGATGCTGTTAGTGGTGCGTGGGCGGCCTCCTGAAACAAAAATCAGGATATCATGACAATACTTGACGAATCGAGTGGAACCTGACATGTTGAAAATGGTTTGAACATTCCGTGTAGCATAAAATGTAGAGAATAAAATGGTTCCAAACAAAGAGCATAACGTTCAAAATAGTATATTGTGCACCAAGGGCGTAAAGTGGGCTTTTTTAGACCGAGTGTGGAATTTGCAGTACGAGTCGAAGGTGAGCTAGCACGAGCCGAAGGCGAGTGCAGGAGCGAGCCGAAGACGAGTGCGTCTGCGAGCCGAAGACGAGTACTGCAACCACACGAGGTAAAAAAGCCCACTGAGCCCTTGGTGCACACCATATTTTTTGTAACGCATGTATAGATTCCTGCGTTTCCCCGGAATTCTGGGAAAACCCAGGATTCTGGGGAAAACCCAGGAATTCGAGGTGGGTGGTCCTCGATTCCTGAAACAGTGGCGGCGGCGGCGGCGGCGGCAGCGGCGATATATCTTTATAATATAGGACGATATATATATATATATATATATATACTAGGGGGCTTCGCCCCCCTGCGCGCGCCAACCCCCCGTTCGGTGTTTATATTTGTGGTCATTTTTTTATTTATTCATGTAGAAAGTAATATAGTTTTTTGTTAAGGAAGTACCTCTACGACAGTCTCAATAAAATTTAGTTCAAGTTCGCGTAATCAGTCAGTGCGCATAAGTTTGAATAATTTTATCCTCAAAACTCATCATTTACTTCAAAATGCGTAATATTAGCACTGAAGTGATTGAGATCGTAAATAATATTTGTGAATATCAAAAAAGTAGGACTCTTCTTCAAACTGCGGGACAACAGTTTCGGTTAGGACTGTCTGCAGACCGGCCTTTGAATAGGTTAACGTAAAAGAACGCAGTTGCGCAAGTGTGAGGCAAGACCGACTATGAGAGGGAATTGACGATATTTCGAACTTTCCACGTCTATATTTTCGAAAATGAACGGTAAAGAATTGTGAAATTTTCAGAGAATATCCCGGTAGTAGCCCTTTGTACTTGCGTGTTTTTTTGTGAAATTACTGACGATGGTTCGAGCACCAGAAAAGAAAACGGGGCATTTACGTGCGTTAGGAATGGGGCTTACGTGTAAGGATTGCTGATTTTGATTGCAATTATCTCACGTATGGAACGGTCAGTCCCATTAGAATTGCACAGACATTTAGATAGCATCTGAATCAATACGTGGGCGAAGTTTCAGAGATTTCTACTACCTTAATTTCGTGAAGTTGAAATTGTGCTATACCTATGTTTGAAAATTTTGTAGACTCATTAGTAATTTAAAACTTTCATCGATCTCGATATATCCACATAATACATATGTATATTGATTTATCGGATTCGATATCTATATAAATCAATGTATCGGATTCGTTATCGATATTGTATATCGACACATGGAATTGTATACACATAGATGTCTCAGATTCGATATAGATATATCGGTTCAATAATAGTACATCGATCTGAAAATCGGAATGAAAAAAGAGTGATTTTTTTTTCAAAGTCGCCATGATGTGTGCTACGCACACAAAATAGGATAGGCTTTTACAGGGTTTCTAAGGGATTCTTTATATGAACGGGGTTCACATGAGGGTTCTGAGGCATTTTTGACATGTACGGGGTCCACATGGGGGTTCTGAGGGATTCCTGACGTCTACGGGGTTCACATGGGGGTTTTGAGGGATTGAAATCCTGTCATGTCTTCGATTTACTTCGGGTATTTCCGGAAGACTTCGGGTATTTCCGGATGACTTTAGGAATTTCCGGAAGACTTTGGGTCTTTCCGGATGACTTTAGGAATTTCCGGAAGAATTCGGGTATTTCCGGAAGACTTCGGGCATTTCCGTAAGGCTTCGGGCATTTCCGGAAGACTTCGGGCATTTCCGGAAGACTTCGGGTATTTCCGGAAGTCTTCGGGTATTTCCGGAAGACCTCGGATATTTCCGAAAAGTTGAGACGGAGGAGGGGTAAGGGATTCTGGGTAATCCATGAGAATTCTGAGAAATCCTTGGGAATTCTGGGTAATCCGTGGGAATTCTATGGCGTTTTTATGGGGTTCTATGGGTATTTTCATGGGGTTTCTATGGGGTTTTTATGAGGGTTGATGGGTTTTTCATTAGGTCTCATAGGTATTTTTTATGGGGTTTTCATGGGGTTGTCATGGGGTTCTATGGGGTTTTCACGGGGTTTTTATGGGGTTTTTATCGGGTTCTATGGGTTTTTCACGGGGTTTTTCTGGGGTTGTCATGGGGTTTTCACGGGGTTTTTATGGGGTTTTCATGGGGTTCTATGGGTTTTTCACGGGGTTTTTATAGGGTTGGATTCCTGAAAACTCCGGGAAATCCCCGTGGATTCTCGGAAATCCCAGGAATTCTGGGAAAACCCAGGAATTCTGGGGAATCCCCGGAATTCTGGGAAAACCCAGGATTCTGGGAAAACCCTGAAGAATCCTGGGTTTTCCCAGAATCCTGGGTTTTCCCAGAATTCCGGGGATTCCCCAGAATTCCGGGGATCCCCCCGCCGCCGCCGCCGCCGCCGCCGCTGTTTCAGAAATCGAGGACACCACCCCCACCTCGAATTCCTGGGTTTTCCCAGAATCCTGGGTTTTCCCAGAATTCCGGGGATTCCCCAGAATTCTGGGAAAACCCAGGGATTCTGGGGAATCCCCGGAATTCCGGGAAAACCCAGGATTCTGGGAAAACCCAGGAATTCGAGGTGGGTGGTCCTCGATTTCTGAAACAGCGGCGGCGGCGGCGGCGGCGGCAGCGGCGATATATCTTTATAATATAGGACGATATAGTATATATACTAGGGGGGCTTCGCCCCCCTGCGCGCTTCGCGCGCCAACCCCCCGAATGAGGTTTCTGCACGGATTACTGGGAGATTGGGATCCCATGATTCATATACTAAGTGTGAGTGGTTTTTTTTTAGAGTTTTTAATAGTCCTGTCCTGACATGTCCTGTTATGACGACTTCGGTTCGGTTCTTTCCGGAAGACTTCGGGTCTTTCTGGAAGACTTCGGGTATTTCCGGAAGACTTCGGGTCTTTCCGGAAGACTTCGGGTCTTTCCGGAAGACTTCGGGTGTATTTCCGGACGACTTCGGGTGTTCGTGGGGGATTCTGGGTAATCTCTGAGGTTTTCCGGGAATTCGTGGGGGATGAGGTTAGGTTAGGTTAGGTGGGGGATTTCGTGGGGGATTCTGGGTAATATCTGGGGTTTTCCCAGAATTCGTGGGAGATTCTGGGTAATCTTGACACGGCGGCGGCGATATCTTTATATAATAAAGAGCGATATATATATACAGAGTGGAGGGGGAGAGGGGGGGAGGGGGGGGGGCGTCGTCGTCGTCGACCTTCGAAATCTTGACACGGCGGCGACGGCGACGGCGACGGCGGCGGCGACGGCGGCGGCGATATATTTATATAATATAGAACGATATAAATATATAAATCGGTTATTTTGATGACGGACCGCCATGTTATTAGAGTATGAATCGCACACTTTGATGACACCTGGTCATTACGATGACTGTCATCAATGTGAAATTGAATTAATCGGTCATTTTGGTGACTCGGGTTCATTGACCCGAACCTAAAATTTACGAAATGTCAAATTTTGTGGCAGCCAAGTGTACAGTTGCAGACTTGTAGCTGCATAGTTTTGGCTAGGTGGAGAGTTTTTAGTAACCCCGGGGAGTGCGCGAAGCGCACGAGGCCGCGCACAACAGGAAAAAATTTTCAATTTGCAAAAAAAATATCGTGCCTAGGTGCCCAAATAGGGTGCGTCATCAATATACTCGATAGTTTCATTTATATATATATATATATATATATATAAGCGCCATTTTGATTTTTTTCATTTTTCATGATTTCTTAAAATAGCTGTAGAAACTCGCAAAACGCAAAGATAAATCGGAAAAACGACCGTTTCCAAAATTTATGAAAAAAAATAGTCCAATCTTAAAGGATCCGTGACCGCTCGAACTCGAAAACTCGCAATCGGCCGCTCAAACTCGAAAACTCGCAATCGGCCGCTTAAACTCGAAAACTCGCACCCATTGTTGACTTTTTATTCGCGCGCCGATTGGTCGGTTCGTTTCGAGACTCGAGGTCGCGTCGAGATATTGCTGGTCGTTTCCCGCGCGTCATTTGTACTTTCGTTGACTCGCCTGTCATTATTTTGGGTGTCAATGACAGATCCAAGGGTTACGAGAGAATTCGGTTACGAAGAATTAGGGTTATACGAGGTTTCGTGTTCGGGATATTTCAATCAAAACTTCACGACATTCGAATGGATAAGGATTCGATTCGCATCGATTTGTGTTCATGATCTTCGTCTTACGGTTTGGGTAGCTGAAATATATTGGCTTTCTTGATTTCAAGTCAACGAGGGAAGTTGGCTCTCGCGTACGACTGACAGATTCGACGGTTAAAATGGATTCGTTCGTGATTTTAAGGTTTGATTCTTCATCGCGCACGGGGAAAAAACGTTGGTTTCGTATCTTTATCAAAGCCTGAGACGTAAAATCGTGATCAGATTCTTAAGGACGGACAAATATCAACGTTGTGAAATGAGTAAATTTTCGACGACTTTTAGGTTCGAATTGAAAATGATTTCCGGATCGTCGTTTGTGGTTCGTGGAAATGACGACCTAGAGAAAGGGCCAGAGGAAGCCAACAAGCAAGTCGTAACAGAAAAATAGTAGGGCTGTGCGAATATTCGATTTTCCGAATTATTCGTCACGAATCGAATAGTAAAATACATGTTGAAGATCGAATTGAGTTATCGAATTAAATTATTTTCCTGATTTAGGTTTGATTCTTCATCGAACACGGGGAAAAAGGTCGGTTTCGTATCGTTATCAAAGCCTGAGACGTAAATTCGTGATCAGATTCTTAAGGACGAACAAATATCAACGTTGTGAAATGAGTAAATTTTCGACGAGTTTTAGGTTCGAATTGAAAATGATTTCCGAATCGTCGTTTGTGGTTCGTGGAAATGACCTACAGAAATGGACAGAGGAAGCCAACGAATAAGTCGTAAAAGAAAAATAGTAGAGCTGTGCGAATGTTCGATTTTTCGAATTATTCGTTGCAGATCGAATAGTAAAATTCATGTTGAAGATCAAATTGAATTATTGGAAACTTTGAATGATTCGAATAGTTCGAATATGCGAATTATTTGATTTTATTGACGACTAATTCGAAGCTTCCGGAGAATGAGGATGTTCCGGATTACGTGCGACTCCTTAGAGACAATGGTATAAATTTTTTTCGAATGATTTGGAGTTTCCGGGCTCTTCGTATTTCATTTTTATAATGGATACAAGAGGAATTCTTCATAATCATAATTTATAAACATTGGTGATAACGATTATGATGACGGATTCATCTCATAAATCTGAAACTCACGAAGAGAGTAACTAAATTCATCGAAACGTAATATTTTCAATTCTTTATTGTTCACTGGAGATTTCTGACATCGCCGAGCCAAACAATATGTTACGATTCTTTTCTCTCTATTAGCACTGAAAATTCTTCTATTTTCGGGGCAACAGTGAGGTATATTTACCTGAAAGACGATACAACCAGGAAACGTATCCCGCACCTAATCAACGATCTACTAGAAACCAGTCAAGAGATAAATCATCTTTGGTCTAAATTCGGATTTCGCAAAAATCTAACGCTTGCTCTTTCTCAACTGTTTTCGAACGTGCACATACGGTTAGGTGTCATGTCATGTTCATTGATGTGGGAGCCAGTCCATTTTCAAAAAGGACGAGGACGACAAGCTGCGTAGAAAGTCCGATCATTTATTCGAGAAATTGACCTTCGTTGCAGAATTTCTGCCGATAATAAATTTTTTTTCCTCGAAAATCTTTGCTGAGAAACATGAATTTTCGAAAAATATGATAGATTATACATCTTTTGAGGAGTCGTGTAATTTCCATCATTTCAAGAATTCGAGAATTCGAGAAATCATGGGCCCGCGTGAAGCGCGGGCTTCGTATCGGCTAGTAAGATAAAAGCAGAAGGTCGTAAGCGCACTTTTTATTTTTTTTATTTCTCACGATTTTTTTTAAATAGCTGTAAAAACTCGTAAAACGCAAAGACAAATTGAAAGAACGACTATTTAAAAAAATTCGATAAAAAATATCGGTAGTTAAAAGCAGAAGGTCGTAAGCGCACTTTTTATTTTTTTTTCATTTTTCATGATTTTTTGAAATAGTTGTAGAAACTCGCAAAACGCAAAGATAAATTGAAAGAACGACCATTTAAAAAAATTCGATAAAAAATATTGGTAGTTAAAGCAGAAAATCATATCCGCCCAACTTATGACCTTTTGCACTTACATTTTTCGATCTCGTAATTTCAATTGATCTATAGGTTTGGAACGTTTTCAGAGCGATTGGCGTGAAAAAAAAAAAATTATACGACTTTATGCCATTATAAACAGCAAAACGTCGTATAATGGCGCTTACGTCCTTATGTCATTAGACACGCGATATTTCGTGACACAACACTTCAAAAGTTGATTGCTCTTGATATACATGAGTTCGATGAATGGTCGATTTTCCACTTCGGTACCATTTTACGGCTTTAAATTTTACTTTCTGTTATACGAAAATGTAGGCATAACAAAATAAGTATGCTGTTAAATATTTCGATACACAATACTTGAAAAATTGATTGCTTTCGATATACGTCCAGTTGGAATTGAAATCAATAATTCAAACATTCTCAGATTGAATATTGTATCGTTGTTGTATCGAGAATATTTATCTACAGAACAGGTTTTTTTCACCTGTTGATGCTGTGTGTGAAATTGCAATGCTGACGTGGAAGCTATCGAACCACTTGACTCTCAATTAGTTTTTAACTTCCCGTTTCTCTGTTTTCAGAGAAAAAGGAAGTTATTGTGATCACCCCGAAAATGAAAATTTGAGTTTTCACTAAATCTTCACGTTTCGAGGTCCAAAGAATCACCTCCGACTATTTTCAGTTTGACGTCTGTATGTGTGTGTGTGTGTGTGTGTGTGTGCGCGTGTGTATGTGCGTGACCACATTTTTGTCCGCGCGATATCTCGAGAACGCGTGGTCGGATTTCGATCAACTTGGGATCAATCGACGGGGCTTTTCTTAACTTAGAACTGATCAGATTTTGGCTTCGATCGGATTAGTACTTTTTGAACTATTCAAATAACAAAATTCTAAAAAATTCAACAAAAATGACGATATCTTGCGAACGAATCAACGGATTTCAATGAAATTTGGTACCATATTGTTTTTTCGATCGCTGATCACGAATCTGAAGTCACTTTTGCAAAATTTTTATTTAGCGTATTCGATATGCTGCAAAAAACTAAAAACATTTGGATTTGGATAAAACTTGGTATTCGTTTTTTTTTTGGGTAACTGATCAAGAATCTGAGGTCAGATTTACAAATTTCAAAATAGCTGATAACAAAATAAATAACAGGAAGTTCGAAGGCTGGCTCATAGTCAGCCCAAACCCGCTTGTTTTTATGTTATTTTCACTTATATGTATGTATTTTCTAGCGTACCCGATTGAAATAAGTATAAGTGAGGTTTCATTGTATTGGAAAATAGAACGTTCGAGCATGTGCTATTGGTCTGTAACTTACTGCTGCTGCAGCTGGCAAGACCCACGCACACCAATGAGGCGACAAGAAGACAGACGATCTTGTTCATGTTGAAGGTAGCCACTTACTACGTTAGAAATAGGTTTCTGGTTAGAATTCGTCCGATCCGTCGTATTTATACACAGCAGGAGACCCCCCACCACGTCGATAACTTAACTTAAGCGATGAAAAAAAAATTTACGAGTTTTTACAGCCATTTAAAAAAATCGTGAGAAATAAAAAAAATCAAAATGCCGCTTCCGGCCTTCTGCTTTTAACTACCAATATTTTTTATCGAATTTTTTTAAATGGTCGTTCTTTCAATTTATCTTTGCGTTTTACGAGTTTTTACAGCTATTTAAAAAAATCATGAGAAATAAAAAAAATCAAAATGGCGCTTACGACCTTCTGCTTTTATCTTAGTATTTTTTTCATAAATTTTCGAAACGGTCGTTTTTCCGATTTATCTTTGCGTTTTGCGAGTTTCTACAGCTATTTTAAGAAATCATGAAAAATGAAAAAAAAGTGCGCTTACGACCTTCTGCTTTTATCTTAGTATTTTTTTTTTCATAAATTTTCGAAACGATCGTTTTTCGGATTTACCTTTGCGTTTTGCGAGTTTTTACAGCTATTTGAAAAAATCATGAAAAATGAAAAAAAACAAAAAGTGCGCTTACGACCTTCTGCTTTTATCTTAGTAATTTTTCTCATAAATTTTCGAAACGGTCGTTTTTCCGATTTATCTTTGCGTCTTGCGAGTTTCTACAGCTATTTTAAGAAATGATGAAAAAATTTAAAAAAAAATCAAAAGCGCGCTTACGACCTTCTGCTTTTAACTATATACCAATATTTTTATTGAATTTTTGAAATGGTCGTTCTGTAATTTATCTTTGCGTTTTACGAGTTTTTACAGCTATATATTTGGAAAAATCATTAAAAATCATGAAAAAAATGGCGCTTACGACGTTTTGCCTTTACGTTGTTTTTTATTTTTTTTTCCTTAAAAATTGTAATGAAAGTACGACGTATCCGCCAAACTTATGACCTTTTGCACTTACATTTTTCGATCTCGTAATTTCAATTGATCTATACGTTTTGGCCGTTTTCAGAGCGAATGGCGTGAAAAAATAGTATATTTCGATACAAGTGCGAAAGGTTTGTTTTGGCACGAGTGGGAGGTTTGTCGCCCGAGCAAAGCGAGAGTGACAATCTCACGAGTAGAAATAGTACATTGTGTATCGAGGGCGGAAAGGGGGCGAAAATAACGTTTGGGATAAGGAAAAAAAATCTGGTGACGGTGAAATAGACCGAGGAAGTGCTGCTCTCCAGCTGAGCGCGTCTCTGCCTATATAGCGACGACGCGTTACTCCTCGGTGTTCCATCCGCTTCTATAGATCCCGAGTCATTCCTTCTAGAAGGTTCTACTGCGTTCCGCGAGATAATAGGATATTCTATGACATTCTATGTCGATTATCTCTTGAACTAATAATATTATGACCTTATGCCATATGACACTTCTTTCACAAAATCGATGATCTACAATAATTGATTATCATAATTAGGGAATTTGCGATTCCTTAATTATTCTGGAATTTATATCGTACTTGCTTGCTTAGTATACCTATGTTTGTGTCATTCTGACAAAATAAAAAATAATTAAATTGGCTCGAAATAACAGTGTGTCAGTTGGCCCGTGCGCACTGTTGAAAATATTTAATACAAAATTATCTATAAGACGTTTTAGGCGTCGCAATACGAACAAATGAAACTAATGTCTTCTTATTGGGCAGAAGATTGTTCCAACAGGCAAAAGGCACGTTGGTAGACAGTTACGTAAAAATCGAAAAGGATAGGGTAAAGTCGGGATAGATGCCCCAGTGGGAGAGATGGCCGAAATTCGATATTTCATAAACTATTGGTCAGATCGCGGCACTGATTTTTTAAATTGTTGTTTTCATCCAAAATAACAAAAGGCATGCATAATCGCACAAAGGAAAGAATTCATTTTCACAAAAATTGGCTTTGACTGATCAGAACTCGGACTATTTTTGCTGCTGTAGCGTTGGCTGTTATTCATTGCATAGGGCCAACTATTTATCAATGACCAAAGTGGATTAAGAGCATAGGTACATTCTCGTAGACAGTTTAAGGTTATGCACCATCAAAACTGGCTTCATATTACGTACGGGAACGAAAGTAAGGACAAAAAGGCCATCTCACCCCAATCAGGAGAGATGCCCCACAAAAATGCGGGATAGATGCGCCACCCAAATTCAAGTAGATTTTCGTGTTTTCCGTGAAATTTCTGTCCGAAACTATAGTTTCTGGTAAAAGATCACATGTTCACTTGCCGAGTTTTATTCTGTCAGATCTGATTCTGTGGACAAGTTACTTACGTTAGTAACACTAAGGATTCTAACCTTAAAATGACATTAGTTTCGATTTTGAGGTTAGAATCACCATTGGTCTATAGAGAGAATCAATTGCTATGAGCACTGTCTCAAAATAGACGAAAACGAACAAAGCCCGTGGCACAGTATTAGGTTATTAAATGAATAAGAGTAAAATGGCGTGCGAAAAATGCCAATGCACGTCAAAGAAACGATTATTTCGTTCATATAATGTTAAATCGCTTGAAGAGGCCATCTCTCCCTCGTGGGGCATTTCACCCACATACGTGGGACATCACACCCATACCCCTGGAGAGAGATGGCCACAACAGCATGTTGGAAAATCGTGTTTTTCATCAGAAGTGAGATGAAAAAAAATTCTGTTTTTGTTTTTAACGATTACCACGGACTTATGGACGGAGCGATACCTTGCGGGGCCTGTGCCAAAAGACGGAAGGGGAATCCGTCGGTCAACCATTTTGATAGGTGACATCTATATACCGTGAGTAACCCTGGATACCGAACACTCGGTTTAGCAGAAATGGCGGCGGCGTGAGCGTAGACAGCCAGTGGTTCTCGGTGTTCGGACCTGCACAGAGAGCGATTCCAGATATGCCTCGTTCAAGCTAACTTGGTTTTGTTTCAACGCGCCGAAACGCGCGATTCAAATTTTGTGGTTAGATTGAGGTTAAGAGCAGTGTTGGGCAGCTGCAAATTACGTAGTGTAATTCATTACATTCAACGATAATAAATTACAATTGTAATTGTATTTTACAACAATAATAAATTACAATTGTAATTGTATTTTACAACAATAATAAATTACAATTGTAATTGTATTAATATTGTAGATTCGTGACCATTGGGTTGTAATTAAGAGAAATTCGTCGGAGAAGGTCATAAAAACATTTATTGTGATGGGCGACGTTTCGACCGGGCCCGGCCGGTCATCTTCAGGCTAAAAAATTTTTCTTATTTGTAGCTTAATCATATAATTGGGAATTTACAATATGGTAACATTATTATAATTACTTAAAGATTCAGAAAAAACTTACTCGTGACACCCTACTGCGATGCGTATACCTTGACGCTTACGTAGGAAGTGATTCGAACTTGGTTAGCGATCGCTCGATAGGTAATAGATAGAATCAATATTGACACAAATTCAATCGATAGTCTCACGTAGGCGGTTCATTCAAATTCAAAATTCCAGAGTATAGGTGACTAAGATTCTGTATATCAGTACGTTTATTGACAGTATTGTTCTTGGAAATGTGTATCATTTCTTTAATCAGTCTCTTATTCAAGATGTTTTCCGAATCAACGACATGTACATTTTCGAAGTCGAAAACATGCCCTTTTGTGAGCGAATGGTGCGCCAAAGCGGATTTTTCAATGTCCTTGGATTTTACATCATATTTGTGGCCTCTCATGCGATTTTTAAGATGTTGTTTTGATTGGCCTATGTAGCCCATCAGCCCGGTGGTGGCAAATCTGGTCATGGAAAATCTAGAGCAGGAAATCGTAAACAAATTACCGTTTAAACTCACCTTTTACAAGCGATATGTTGATGACATTCTCACGTGCGTTCATAGAGACAATGTTACTACATTACTACACAAATTCAATAACTATCACCCAAGATTGAACTTCACCTATGAACTAGAGAATGAAAAACGTATCAGCTTCCTTGACACATGGGTAATTAATGACAACAACCGAATTATAACAAACTGGTATAGAAAGGATACGTGGTCAGGAAGATACCTACATTTCACTTCTAGTCATCCTTTACAGCACAAGAAAAGTGTAATAACAGGGCTATTTGATAGATGCATCGGATTATCTCACCCAAAATTTAGAAAACAGAACATCAAGCTTGTTGTAGACACCTTGCAAAATAATGGATATCCACTATCGCTGATAAATCAGATAAAAAAAGAGAGAGTTCGGAAACACTATAACAGCATCAACTGGAAAAGTAACGACAACAATAACAACAAAATTCTATGTTCCCTACCTTTTATCGAAAATCTAACACCACGCATCCAACACATCCTCAGGAAGGAAGGGATATTCACTACTTGCAAGGTGTCTCGCACTACTTCGAGTCTCTTCACAAACCTTAAATCTAAAATACCGACCATGGACCGCATCAACACCATATACAAAGTCAACTGTAAAACATGTTCACAGTGCTACATAGGCCAATAAAAACAACATCTTAAAAATCGCATGAGAGGCCACAAATATGATGTAAAATCCAAGGACATTGAAAAATCCGCTTTGGCGCACCATTCGCTCACAAAAGGGCATGTTTTCGACTTCGAAAATGTACATGTCGTTGATTCGGAAAACAACTTGAATAAGAGACTGATTAAAGAAATGATACACATTTCCAAGAACAATACTGTCAATAAACGTACTGATATACAGAATCTTAGTCACCTATACTCTGGAATTTTGAATTTGAATGAACCGCCTACGTGAGACTATCGATTGAATTTGTGTCAATATTGATTCTATCTATTACCTATCGAGCGATCGCTAACCAAGTTCGAATCACTTCCTACGTAAGCGTCAAGGTATACGCATCGCAGTAGGGTGTCACGAGTAAGTTTTTTTTTTTCTGAATCTTTAAGTAATTATAATAATGTTACCATATTGTAAATTCCCAATTATATGATTAAGCTACAAATAAGAAAAATTTTTTAGCCTGAAGATGACCGGCCGGGCCCGGTCGAAACGTCGCCCATCACAATAAATGTTTTTATGACCTTCTCCGACGAATTTCTCTTAATTGTAATTGTATTTTACAACAATAATAAATTACATTTATAACAATAATGAATTACAATTGTATGCTCAACACTGGAGGAAAAATGTTCTGATGTTTATAAACCATCAAAAATGATCAGAGAGACTGAATTCTTTCGCCTTGGTTCTACCGAGACTAGATTCTTCGCCTTGAGTCTACCGAGAGTGAATTCTCCGTCGACGCTTTGGGTGGACGCAGACCAGATTCTGCGCCTCAAGCCAACGGAAAGTGAATTCTCTGGCGACGCCTTGGGTCTACGGAGACTAAGTTCTTCGCCTTAGGTCTACGGAGACTAAATTCTTCGTCTCAAGCGGATGGAGGGTGACTTCTTGTTTGACGGAGACTAGATTCTTAGCCTCGAGTCTCCGGAGAGTGAATTCTCTGACGACGCCTTGGGTCTACGGAGACTAGATTCTTCGTCTCAAGCCGACGGAGGGTGACTTTTTCTCTGACGCAGACTAGATTCTTCGCCTTGAGTCTCCGGAGAGCACTCTCTCTGACAACGCCCTGGTTCTTTGCCTCAGGTCTACGGAGACTAGATTCTTCGTAGACCTAAGGCGAAGAATCTAGTCTCCGTAGACCCAATGCGTCGTTAGAGAATTCACTCTCCGGAGACTCGAGGCGAAGAATCTAGTCTGCGTCAGAGAAAAAGTCACCCTCCGTCGGCTTGAGACGAAGAATCTAGTCTCCGTAGACCTAAGGCGAAGAATCTAGTCTCCGTAGACCTAAGGCGAAGAATCTAGTCTCGGTAGAACCAAGGCGAAAGAATTCAGTGTCATTGATCATTTTTAATGGTTCATAAACATCAGAACATTTCCTATAATACTCTCAATCAGTGTCGAGCGAATTAGTAATTACTCAATTACAATTGCAATTCATTATTGTTATAAATGTAATTCATTATTGTTGTACCAACAATTGTAATTGGCATTTATAACAATAATAACTGACAATTGTAATTTATTATTGTTGCAATTACAATTGTAATTTATTATTGTTGTGAATTACAATTGTAATTTATAATGGAAATGTAATCAATTGCACTTAACTTCAATCTAACCACAAAATTTGAATCGCGCGTTTCGGCGCGTTGAAACAAAACCAAGTTAGCTTGAACGAGGCATATCTGGAATCCCTCTCTGTGCGGCATGGAGTAAGAGGAAGGAGACCGAACTCTGCCGAGACCGCGTCCCCAGAAGTGGGGCGAGTTTTCCAGCCATAAGTGAGCAGTTCGCTGGCAAGAATAACGGGTCGACGAGTGCATGCACAGTACGACTTACAGTGTCCTTGTCACACTCGCACTTTCTGCCACAGAAACAAAGACAGAGTCACGCATGCGCAGTACGGCTTAGCTGTGTCCTTGTCACGAAGTTTCGTGGTCCTTGTCATACTCGCACTTTCTGCGAGAATGCGCATGCGTGACTCATCGACCTCGGTATTCTTTGCAGCGAACTGCTCACCTATGGCTGGAAAAACTCACCTTACTTTTGGGAACGGAGTTCGGTCTCCTTCCCTCTTACTCCATGCTGTGCGGGTCGAACACCAGAACCACTGGCTGTCTACGCTCACGCCGCCGCCATTTCTGCTAAACCGAGTGTTCGGTATCAGGGTTACTCACGGTAGATATAGTACGCGTATACCACGGCGTATACACCGTATACACACTGTTTGTTTTCAGGTTCGGGTGGATATTTCACAACAAACAGCAATCATAAGTGACAAGGGTTGTAATAAATCTGTTCAGTTGAATTGAAAAGTGATATCAATCCAACCACGTGCTCACAAATATGTTTTGATAATTTTAGAGGTTAGAATGTACGATAAATTCATACTCAACTAGATTGTTGATATTCAGTGGCTATATACACAGACGTTTTTTAGCGTGTCTTTAGCGTGACGGCCGGCGTGACTGTAGCGTGGATGTAAGACCGACTATAGTTACGCCGGAAATTTGCGTGGCTATAGGAAAATCGGAAACTCTTAATTTGAATCAAGGTAAGTGAGCGTGGATTTAAGCTTTTGCGTGGATATGAGTGTCTATTGGCGTAACTGTGTGTATTATGTCACTTTTCAACCACACGGATGCCACGACTGCATCCGAATTCCGAGTCGTAAGAAACAGATAACTAGTGTCGGATGAGATTTTACTATTGAATTGTGTAGTCAAATTTCAGAAACGGTGTTTTGGGAAGGGTTAGAAGAAGTTAGGACAGCCGCTAACGGTTAGAAAAAGTTAGGCCAGCCAATCATACAACACACACACACACATGATACAACGCAGACGGTGTTTTGGGAAGGGTTAGAAGAAGTTAGGACAGCCGCTGACGGTTAGAAAAAGTTAGGCCAGCCAATCATACAACACACACACACATGATACAACACAGACGGTGTTCTAAGAAAGGGGTCAAGTTTACAATTGCACAATTATGGCTAGAGGGATAGTTTTCGTTACCCCGGACCAGTGCGCGAAGCGCTGGGACCAGCTAACCTCTGCATCTTCGAAAAATTACCGCGTGCCTAGGAACCCAAATAGAACAACGCAGACGGTGTTCTATGGCGGGTTAGAGAAGGTTAGGCCAGCCAATCATACATCACACGCACACGCATGATACAACGCAAAGGTGCTCTGAAGGTTTAGAAAGGTTAGGCTAATACTGAGTTGCTAGCACTTCCTGTGCACGGATGGGTGAGGTCAAAAGATGATATACTATTGCCAATTATGGACATGGATCATCACTTTCAAACGGCCATTACTCGTTCCACAATGCGAACCTTGCAAGTCCGCGGCTATTAAATCCACACTTGATCCACGCAAGCGGGACCGGGCAATGACTGCAAATCAGACGTTGCAGATCCCGCGGCTACTAAACCCACGCTCGATCCACGCTGGATCCACGCTTGATCCACGCAAGCGGGACCGGAGCGTGACTGCAAATCAGACGTTGCAAGTCCGCGGCTACTAAACCCACGCTCGATCCACGCTGGATCCACGCTTGATCCACGCAAGCGGGACCGGAGCATGACTGCAAATCAAACGTTGCAAGTCCGCGGCTACTAAACCCACGCTCGATCCACGCTGCATCCACGCTTGATCCACGCAAGCGGGACCGGAGCGTGACTGCAAATCAAACGTTGCAAGTCCGCGGCTACTAAACCCACGCTCGATCCACGCTGGATCCACGCTTGATCCACGCAAGCGGGACCGGAGCGTGACTGCAAATCAGACGTTGCAAGTCCGCGGCTACTAAACCCACGCTCGATCCACGCTGGATCCACGCTTGATCCCACGCAAGCGGGACCCGGGCGTGACTGCAAATCAAACGTTGCAAGTCCGCGGCTACTAAACCCACGCTCGATCCACGCTGGATCCACGCTTGATCCACGCAAGCGGGACCGGAGCGTGACTGCAAATCAAACGTTGCAAGTCCGCGGCTACTAAACCCACGCTGGATCCACGCTTGATCCACGCAAGCGGGACCGGAGCGTGACTGCAAATCAAACGTTGCAAGTCCGCGGCTACTAAACCCACGCTCGATCCACGCTGGATCCACGCTTGATCCACGCAAGCGGGACCGGAGCGTGACTGCAAATCAGACGTTGCAAGTCCGCGGCTACTAAACCCACGCTCGATCCACGCTTGATCCACGCAAGCGGGACCGGAGCGTGACTGCAAATCAAACGTTGCAAGTCCGCGGCTACTAAACCCACGCTCGATCCACGCTGGATCCACGCAAGCGGACCGGAGCGTGACTGCAAACTAAAGAAGAAAAGCAAAACAAAAAAAATGCCCATTGCGGGAATCGATCCATGAATCTACGAATTGCTGAACTCGCTCGCTAACCGCTGAGCCGCGCGCCTTATTGACACTCACGATCAGTTCACGTCTGGTCTACATATCTCACTCCGAATATTTCAGCTCCGAATATTTCAGAGTCGGGTGCTATGGCTTTGGACAGTTCTCAATGGGGATCTGCCCCTTCTTTTGCGATAAGTTAGACATATCACAAAAATGCAATTGGTGTACCTTCCCCTCGGAAGATGATCAAACTTTCGATTGCATTAAAATAGATTTTCGTTTCGAAATTTGACTACACAATTCAATAGTAAAATCTCATCCGACACTAGTTATCTGTTTCTTACGACTCGGAATTCGGATGCAGTCGTGGCATCCGTGTGGTTGAAAAGTGACATAATACACACAGTTACGCCAATAGACACGCATATCCACGCAAAAGCTTATATCCACGCAAAAGCTTAAATCCACGCTCACTTACCTTGATTCAAATTAAGAGTTTCCGATTTTCCTATAGCCACGCAAATTTCCGGCGTGACTATAGTCGGTCTTACATCCACGCTACAGTCACGCCGGCCGTCACGCTAAAGACACGCTAAAAAAACGTCTGTGTATATAGAATCGTTGTTGTTTATTATTTTTCGTTTGTAGTCTTGTAACCAACATGCCTCACCGTGCGGCAGTCGGTTGCACGACCAAATCCAGCGCAAAAAGCAAGTTAAATGCCATAATTCACCGGTAGGAAGTATTATTTCGAGCGACTGGTTTGAATATGGCGCATAAACGTCACCTATCAATCTGGCCGATATGCTACCTAATGTACTCCCCGGATAATCACCACCCCTTGCCCATAAACTCAGGTATCGCTCCGTCCATAAGTCCGTGGATCTAACACACGGTCACCCCCCATCCTCTTTGGTCAACCCGTGGTTTTTTTTTTTTTTTTTTTTTATTGTGGAAAAAGGAAAAGTTACAGAGGCTGGGAGCTAGCCCATATTGCCTGAAATTTATACAAAGGTTTTAATTTAGACCTTATCGTTAATAGTATGGAATGTGGGACAGGAAGGAATCGAGGAGCTTAATTAACTATGGAGACTTAACCTAGGGAGAACTGCCATAAGCATGGAGTTATTGCCAGGAAGTAAGAGGGAAGGAGACGACACTCCGAAGAACCAAAGCGGGCCAGATTTCAGCGCAGAGTTCGTTAGTACAACGTTTTGCCGCTCTGAGTGCAGTTGATGTTCGGTCGTTCAGATATTATGATTATTGAGTATGACAGCTGATGCCTAACGAAATGGCCGACTGCGCAGCGTCTATCTGCTATATGTGAAAGTTGTTGTCCGCTGTCACATATGTATCACGATTTACATCCCGGTATGAAACACGACATGACCACGCTTTTTTTTTACCATGTGGATTTGATTTTTTGATTCAGAAATTCTAGGGAACCGATCTTAGATTTGAGGTTACCGGGTTACTAGTTGACAGTTGTTTGTTTACGTCGTTTACATCTTACGTGTTTCGAACGACCGGAGCACACGTACGCGGCGATTGGCGGGAATCGGTACTACGAACCCTACCCGAAAAGCGGTCCCACTTTTTGCTGGCACGCAGGCTTGAGTGTCGTCTCCTTCCCTCTTACTTCCTGGTTATTAAAACCCGTGGTTCTCACCAAAGAGGATAGGGTAGAGCGGAAGGTCCCATAAGCGCCCGTGTAAAATTTCGTAGCCGGTGTCGCAGCGCCTCTAGTGAGTCCGGGCCCGAGTTAGTGACCCCCCACTCCCCGATTTAGCGGTAGCGGTAGCTTTGGATTCGAATATTGGAATCTTAGGTATTTACGCGGTTAAAAAATACACAAACACAGATGTAAAGTCATAGTAAAACGTGTATTAATAATAAAAAATATGTAAATTACATGAAAAAATTGAAAATTAGTAGTATGAGGAAACAATAATACCTCCGCTATTGACGCTATTCACACTATTCACAGTATTTACAATATGTACAGTAATTAACTTTTTTTTTATTCATCTCAATTTGGCCCCAAACTTTTTTTGTTCGAAATTTTCTAATTTTATCATCTGTCTGCTGAGCCTGAGCAGCACTCTGTAATTTGTCCAATCAAAGTTACGATCTCATCTGCAATAATTATGATACGGCGTGAATTTGACCCGCAGGCGATTCATTTTCTATCAGTCAGATAACAAATTTTCGTACTTCCTCCTGGCTTAATAGTGCAGGGACTGCTGTTTCGAGCCAATGTCTGAACATCGTGGATGGCGTTTGAATATGCACTTTGGATCGAAGTAGTCTATTATGCAAATGCGGAACTCTGCATCACCTTTTTCAACACCAGCAAAAGATACCGATTCTGCACATCTGTAATACACGGAAAATAGATTACTACGACAGTACATACATACTGCTGCATTGCCAAACAAATCTTAATCGAGTGGACTG